>PVLA01002094.1:0-294168 GCA_004027455.1 Hydrochoerus hydrochaeris | reverse complement strand
GATGAGTATTTAGATAACCATTGTCATTCTATTAAGATGGCTTTTTTATTTTTAGCTCTTTTATTTATTTACCTTTACTCTTCCCTTTTTTTTTTTCCTTTCCTCTCTTGATCTTTCAGGAACACATGCAGCAACACCAGCCTCCAGGCTATGCCTTAACACTGCCATTCAAACAACTCCCAGGAGTTTACACAAGGCCCTGCCAATTCTCAGGAGCAGAAGGCCAAACAACAGGGGTCACCCTTTCAGCAGTGCCCTCCCCTTCAGCCTCCCTTTGCCCTCCCACCTCTCCCCAATCCTTTTGCTGAAGAGAAATTCCCACCTAGATTGTTAGGATTTTAACTGTTAAAATAATATTAATTTTTTAGATTTACACAGAACACAGGACCTTTATAATGTTCTTCTTTAGTCTTTAGTTCTAAAAAGAACTACAGGAGCAATCCTTTGGGAGGCTGAGGTCCATTGTGATGCTCAGGAGAACAAAAAGGAGATGGATGCCCAGGATGAGGAAGACAGCTCAGCACAGGCCCCCTGCCTCTTCCTCCTGAGCCATTTCCCTACCTGCAAAAGCCCTTCACGCCGCCTGAGTCCCACAAGATGGAGCTTTGGGGTGATAGTCCTCTGTCACAATTGCTGGCACTTGATTAAGTTTCATTCCTTCCTACTAACTCTGGCTCTTTGAGTATTGGCCTTTGAGTGGCGAACAACCCAGATCTTTAATTCCAATAACAAGTTTGCTGAGAAATAGTGCTCATTTGCTTTGATATTCACAGAACTAGCAATCATGAGGATGAGGGTGAGGATGATGATCAATATCTTTAGCTAGTAGGAAATAATCAGTATAATCAGAAACTACTGCCAGGTATGGTGACATATATCTGTAGTGAACACTACCCAGACCAGCCTAGGTAACATAAGTAAGATCCTTTCTCTGAGAGGGAGGGAGGGAGGCAGAAAGACAAAAACAGAGGGAGAAAGAGAAAAGAGAGAGAGAGAGAGAGAGAGAGAGAGAGGCAAAGAGACAGAGGCAGAGAAAATGAGTGAAGAGTAGGTCATTATCCATATTTTATTCTGATTCTCCTGAAAAAAACTACTACCTTTATTTGTCACACACCTACTGCCCACTCTAAGTAAGTCTAGTTTATCTCTGGCCAACCTAGAGCTAACCGTTACAGTTGAGATCATGAAGTGTTCCAGTCACTCCTAATCACAGCTGAGAAAAATTGCCAGAAGGTTTCACTGGCTTCAGAGAGGCATTTCCAGGGTAAAAGGTAAGAGGAGGGCATGTTCAGCTTCCTTAGTTCCTGGTCCAACACCTACAGGTCTATTCTTCCTTCTTCAGATCACCAAGGGGACTGGAGGAAGTTGAGGAAAAGATCCTCCCTGGGGCCAGCCTTGGTAGCTGGGTGGCAAGACTGCCTCTTCATGGCAGGGGGAGATTCTGTAATTTCTTGTCTAAGCCCAGGCAGTTTTGAGAGTGAAAGTAGGTATTTTTTAAATGGAGTACTACTCTGCCATAAAGAAAGATGATCTTGAGTAATTTGTAGAAAAATGGATGCACCTTGAAATCACAATGTTAAGTGAAATAAATCATACACACAAGCTTAAATATTGCATGGTTTCTCCTATATGAAAAACTCAAAGCATAAATAAAAAGCAAAATAAAAGATAATAGGGTGAAGGGAAATAGATTTTTCTCAAAGGGGAAGGAGATCAACAGACAGAGGAGGAGAGAGGAAAGGAAAAATATGAAAAAAGAAGTAAGATGTGTTGTGTACATGCACCAGCTCCACAGAAGGAACTGCAAACATGTACCAAAAAACATAAAAAAGCATGAAGAAAGGTGATCAAGAGATGGATGGAGCAGGAAGGGCAGGAAGGGACATAAGGAAAATAAGATGTATTATGTACCTTTACCATCTCCCCAGAAGAAAAGTAAACATCGTACTACAAACATATACTAATAATGAAAATGATCAGAAAAAAATTCAAAGAAGAAAAGGAAGCAGGTGTGTTTCAGAAGCTCACCATGACAACAGACACAAATGCAAGCTGTCAGGTGCACACAGGATGTGTACTCATCCTGCTTAAAGCTGACTGTCCCTACCTCTGGGGCTCTTCCAGTTGGGATCTCCAGCCCAGCTACACACACCCCTCACCTGCCCCTGGCACCTGCAGCGCCTTCTGCATGGGTTCACAGCCTTGCACAATTCTAGGAGCCTGCCCACATCCACAGGAAACACATTCACTTCCCTGCTTGGGGAAAGCAGAATGGGGACAAACTCGTAACATTTTTCATTTAAAAGAAATTTCTCTAATTTCTGACACTGTTTTGACCTCTGAATCTCCAGCTAATTGTTGTAAAATCAGTCCTGAACCATATCCTTTGTATATCCTGCTTCTGTGGTAAGCATCTCCCTATAAAAAATAAAGTTGAAACTTGAGCTAAAACTACAACAGAGAGAGCCAATTTTACCATCCTTTTATGACAAAAAAAAAAACACCCAAAAAACATGCTAACAATAGCAGTTGTTCTTCCTTCCTGTTACAATAAAATAAGGACCATACTAAGAGTTACGAGGTCATCTCCAAACCTTTTAACAACACCATGAGTTTCCACATTTTCAAGATGCAGCTGAGGTTTGGAGAGATGAACCAGTTACACAAATCACACCGTTGTTAAAGAGCAAGTAAAAATTCACATTCATATTTTTTTCTCATCATATAGGATTTTAGAATTCAGAACTATATTACTAGTCATGGAAGCTACTGGGGCAATTAATTGCAATCCGCCACCCTATAGGTTTAGAACCAGTTGAAGACCAGAACATCAGCTCTACTGCGAGAAGCTGGGTTAGGGAGTAAAGATGGGTTTACAAGACACAAGGCTTCCCACCTTTCCCCTCTGAGTTTGCCTGCACACTCCCTCTGCTAAACTCCCACCAATCCGAAGCCCAAGAATGGAACAGAAACTGATATAGGGGAATGAAACCTCCAACCTACTAGGTGTCTGGTAGGAGTACGTGTTCTCTAAAATCAAAGAATGAATTTTAGGAACAATGGAGGTTAAAAGCAGAATGTATTTCTTGAGAGAAAGAAAGCTTCTGTATGAGAGAGACAGAAGGGGTCCTGAGTGGGTTGCCAAAGACCCCGTCTTTTCTAGGGACTTTATAGAGTAAAACCCTGAGGTGAGACAGGTCTAAGATGGGAAAACCTGGGAATTTGCAAGGTGGGCATGAGGTGGCACTGAAATGTGGTCAACCAATAAGACTGCTCATAAAATTGACTGAATCAGGGACAAATGGGGAAGCGAGTCACATAGCAAGCAGGCATTCTTACAGAGCAGTGACTCTTTCTGTAGGGGTTTGGGATGGTGGCTCCTCAAGATGATCTATACCTATTTAGAATATCAATCCCTGTTCATACTTAAGGTGTGGTTGCATTTGTTTTGCCTTTTGTCTTGAGATCTGGCCACAGTGAGAGGTGTCTGTTTCCTCCAAGGTCACATGACATCTGGTCCTCTGTGCTAGCCCTGTCTGATTGCCTATAATATTTCTGTCTAACTTGGTTGCCTATAACAAAACTGCCCAAGGGCACTCAGCAATGGGAAAGACAGAAAGGCACAATTACCTCAGAATGAGGGCAGATCCAAAGCAGAAGGGTGCTCTGGGTCCCTGCAATCGAAGTGCTGCTCTAGGCCAGCCAGCTCACCGTGTACATCTGCTTGAAGGACAGAGGAAAGGGCTGGGAGACACATGGAGTTCCCGGATGATGGCAAGCTACTGAGGCTGAGATACGATGGAGGAAATAAACATATTTGATACAATACTAAATTTACAAATCCCACCCCTGAGATCACATAAATACTCCCAGCCCCAGGCCATAATGTGCCCCACACTTCCAGTGCCTGTGTTCCTTTCTGAATGTGGTATTTTTTGGAATCTGCTTAATAAATCTGCCCGTGCCTTTCATGGAGGCGTCCTAAAATGCTATTCTGTGATGAAATTGTACAAACTAGGAAGGTGGAGTTTGGGGGGACCTCCTCAGACCCTGCTCAGGGACAAGGGCAGACAAAGCAGAAGCCTAGAAGAGTAGCCAGTAGCTTTTGGTGAGGGAGGAACTTGGAATTCCTATCTGTACCCTTGACCCCAGGGGCCAGACCACAAGTGGAAAGTTAGCTGGAGGAGAGGAGTCCTGTCAGCAAAAGGAACCTGAGGTCTTTCCCTTGCTTATTTGGCACATAGGGTAGTTCAGCAGCCAGCACACAATGCTCCTGTTTTCTCCTGCATCTTGCTTCTTGGGTAGAAAACGCTTTGGGGGGCTGGGGATTTAGCGCAGTGGCATAAGTTCCTGTCTGACTGGAGGTTGTATCCAGGTTCATGATGGCATAACAGGATTTTGCACAGGCCTCATCTGCATTAAGTGTGCAATGAAGCTGCATTTGTTTTCTGTTTACTTAACAAGTACTAGACAATTCATGACTTACACAAATGCAAACTTACTATCTTACAGTTCTTGAGGGTTTCACTAGGGTATAGTCAACGTCTCATCAGAACCATGCTCCTAATCTGGAAGTCCTTAGGAAAGCATATTTTCTTCCCCTTTTCAGTTTCTAGAGGCTGCTCACATTCTTTGGCTCATGGCCCCCTTCAAAGAATGTTCAACTGAGTCTTTTTCCCATGGCACTGCAGAACACCAAGTTTTCTGGTTTCTCTGTCTCTCTCTGCCTCTCTCTCTGTAGTAGGAGTTGAACCCTAGATTTTCACACTGAGCTAATTACTAAGCTTCCCAGGCTGGGCTGGAACTGGGGATTCTTCTGCCTTATCCTCTGTCAGGCACACCCATTTCTAAGGACCCCTATAATACACTGCATTATTCAGGTCTACCTGGATAACACAGGATAAAATATTCCTTTTCATGGCCAGCTGTTTAGCAAATTGAATTTCATCTACAGCCTGGATTTGCCCTTGCTATGTAACACAGCACAGGTTCTGGAGATAGGAAATGTGCATCTTTGAGAGGTGGTTATTTGGACCATGGTACTCTCCACAAACTTGGCAACATAGGCTGGCATGCATGCTTGCACACACAGGCATACACACACATGCACACCCAGCTGATATACTCCCAAAGGGGAAGACTGAACAGTGAATGAGCTTACTCATGTCTAGTGGCTTTTCTATCTACTATATATGATCTTTTTCCCATATAAGGCTCTTTCAGAGATGTAGGCTGTGTTGACTTTTAATCTTTCAAACCAGAAATGCTTTAACTCAATTAGGAAAAGCATATTATGTTCAGCCGTGATCTCAAGTCTATTTATTTATTTATTTAAATCAGGTATGAGTCCGACAACCTTGTTCTGCCTGAACATTTCTGAAAATGTGCTCATGGGTCCCAGCATTGAAAGCGTTAACTGCAGAATTAAAGATAAAAAGAAAGAAATATTTTTATATTTTAAAAATCCCAGTTATTGATCTTTATTATAAAAAAACATAAGTGCTTCTCCTTCAGTGGTAGACATGTTTCTAACTGGGTATATGTAAATCAAGTTCTTTGTAAATTGAATCATATTTTAAATGCACCAGGGGAGCTGGCTATTTAAAGGCATCCTGCTGTGAATCTTTTTCTCAAGCCAACAGGCTGTTTCTGATGCTAATTTTCACCCCTTAATTTGTCTGTTTTGTAGGTTCAGATTTTCCTAAAATCCCCCAAATTCACAAGTCAAAGCAAAGCACACCTGTGTCCTATATTTGAAGGGTATCTTTTTCATAAGTGCTCAAAGAGCTGTCAGGTGTATGGTCTCATTTATCTTCCCAACGTTCTTGCAAAGGAGTTAGGGGTGATCATTATAATCCTCAAAGGAGGTGTAACTGTCTCCCAGCCTGTGACCTGCATTGCAGGAGGCTTCCCTTAAGGAGGAATCCTGCTCAATGGAGAGCTATTTATTTTCCAATTAATAATAGGCTGTATCCTGGAAGTTTTTCTTTAAAGCTCAGGATGTTCTTTTATTTTTTTTTTCTTACTCTTTATCACTATTGTCCAGATGGAGAAACTGAGGAACTGTGAAGTTAAATGCTTACTGTGTTGTAAATGTTGAAAGAATGCCCACAGTAACCATGACAGAGTGTTGGAGTTGGATGGGGAACACATTAAGATGGCCAGCTCAAACTGGGCATGGTAGTGTACTATAATCGCAGCATGCTAGAAGGCTGAGGCTGGAAGACTGCAAATCCCAGCCTAACCGGAGCAATTTAGTGACTTGGTGAGACCCTGTCTCAAAGTTAAGAATAGAAAGGGTTGCAGCTGTAGCTCTGTGCAAAGACTCTAGGTTCAATCCTAGTACTGGTGGGGGTTGGCAGGGGGTTCAGGCAGACAGAAGATAGCAGAAACCTCTACTGGGAACTGGTGGGAAGAACTGGAGGGTCCAGAAGTTCTAGTAAGCAATGGTAGGAAATGCCAGTCAGCCCACCGACAATTTTCTTCTCCCTGGGATCTTGTAGATATGACCTCTTTCAACTTGTAAAACATTTTAAGGTGAGGTAGGGTTCGATTTTTTGTAAGACAAGGAAACAAACTGGTGATTTCCCAAAAGTCACATGGCAGTGAGTGAGAGATCAAGGACCAGTCCATTTCATTCTGAAGGCACATGCTTTTCATGTCACTATTACTGAACAAAGACTAATTCTCTCAATATCAAAGCAAGTGTCCTGGAAAGAAGCTACTGAGCCAAATCCTGAATGGTGAGGATTTGCATGGAGAACTGACAGAACACAGGCAAAGGCACTGACACCTGCATGAGAGCTCCTGTGCCCAGGTTACTGGAGAGCTCAGTGGTAAACGGGCTGAGAAAGGAGTTAGGGACATGTCCTAGAAGGACTGGAATGCTTTCACATGGGAGCTGAAACTCCTTGCCACATGGGTGAGAAGCCACTGCAACTTTCCAAGGGAAGGAGCAACATGAACTTTGTCTCTGAACAGAGTTCTGTCATCAGCATGGAGGATGGTTTTGAGCCAGAAGGTCAAATTTGAATACAAGTTGCATATTTTTGATCCAAAACACTGAGATATATATGTATCTAGTGGATGGGACCAAAATCTAAACATGAAATTTATTTATGTTTCATATATAACTCAGAAGCTAAAGGCAATTTTACCCAATATTTTTAGTGTGCCTGCATTTTGACTGTGACCTGTAACATGAAGTCAGGTGTACAGATTTCCACTTGTGGCAGTATGTCTATGATCAAACATTTTTTCCGGTTTTGTGGCATTTTGCATTTCAGAATTTCATTTTAGGGATGCTCAACCTATACTTAAGATACCATCCTCTCCCCCAACAGAAAGAAAACAAAATCTTCTAGTCAAAACCTTCTAGTTCTAGCCAGGACCCCATGAGAGGAAAGGGCAGCCAGAAGTGGAAGCCAAGTTGCTGGCTCCAAGACAGATGTGTCTTCGCTTCCACTGAACGTGGCGGTCAGACCTTTGAAAGGAGGACAAATCTTCACCTGGCCTCCCTCTGGTGCTTCGCTCCCCCTCTGTACCCAGCAGTGTCAGGCACACAGGAATGGCCATGGTCTATGTTTCTCTTGGCCACATAATTTGTTGCAGGTGCTAAGGGTGAAGGTATGTGGCAAAAACCTCACTCTTGCTGCTTGAACTAATTCTATCCTTCAAGGCCTCCACTGAAAGTCATCCCTAGCTGTCCTAAACCACACAAAAAGAAGCTGGGCTTAGTGAGCACTTGCTAGGCCCACACCATCTGGGGACATTGGCAGCAGATATTCTGAATTTGACCTCCTCTTCTCAGGGACCTGTTTATTACACTCACCAAGCTGTAGTTCAAAGGCTTTTGAGTTGCCTAACCAGAGAAAAACAGTGAGAGTCGTGATGCCTCAAGGTGTAAGAAGGCCCTAGATGTCCTTTCCTCTACCCATCCACCCACCCAAGTTTATAAATATTTAAAGATCCAGCCTTCAAAGCAACTATGCAAAGCCATGAAGCAGTATAATTGGAATATAGTATATACTTTCCTTCAGTTTCTAAGTTTTGGCCTGGAGCATAATTCTTGCATTTGTTAAAAAGACCTTGGGGCTCCTGAAAGAACGGAAATTTAAGTATAAAAGCCATTATAATAGTATTGCTATTAGCACTAGTGCACTTGGCAGGAGGCCTGGGCCACCGGGAATCCAGAGGCCTAAGTGACTAAATGGGAGGCTCAGTGTGACTCAGATAGATCAGATCTGTGAGCCAGGGAGGTGCTGGGAAATCTCTAAACACAAAGGGAATGTCAGGGGGAGGGGCAAAAGGAGAAGAGTCAGAGGCACAACCAGATTCATGGAGAGCTCAGAACAGGTGCAGCTGGGAACAATTTCTGGGGCTAGAGGTCCTCCCCCTACCCATCCGCCACTATGTCACCCCTTCCTGTCCCAGGATGCCTGGACTTACCCAAGGCAGGAATTTTATTCCTTTTCCTTCTGGCCTTGTTTACACTGCTGAATTCTATTTGGCCTTGCTACCCTGGAAAGGTTACACTGGCTCCTCTTGCAGAAAGGCCCTTGAGCATGTGGAGGACACCACATGTGAGCAGCAAACCACCAAGGGGAGTGAGGGGACATCTGATAGGGGTGCAGGAACACTGGGCAACAAGCATGCTTTGCTGAGTCTCCACTTGCATCTGGGCTGAGTCTGGTACATGAAGCAGCCAGCTGCTCAACACCTCCCAGCTTCCAGGAGCGGCTCCAGAAGCTTCCTGCCATGGTGGTAGTTGTGGGAAGGTAAGGTTTGCACACAGAGGCCCAAAGCACCTGGAAGAATGTACAAGACACTCTGGCTGATGGCTAGAAAGAAGGCGGTGGACAGGGCTTGCACTCACGAAGGCACATGGAAAAGCAGGCAAATCCAGTGATTTTCCAACACTGAATCTGGGCTTGCGGCTACCCATTAGACAGCAAGGACAACACTATCATTTATCGATAGTTATGTGAATTAGACATCAGAAAGAGACATTTGAAATAAAGAAAATGGCCTAACTCTGGTCCTCCCAACTCCAAGTCCTTTCTGTTGGAAGCTGCCTGGAGTTGTAGCCACAGCTGTAGCCCACTTGGGTTACTGTTACAGCCCCAGGTTCCACTCCTGCTGCCAAACCCTGTGGGGCTCTGTGAAAGCGGCTTAACAAGACATACAAGAATGCAAGACTTTCACAACAACCCCTACTCTGCCTGTCACAGATGCTGGAGCCTGTAGCACAATGGCTAGGAATGGATAATCTGCTGTCTGACCTGGATTTCAATTCTGCATCTACCACTTTCTAGCTGAGTGACAAAGTATATGTACCTCTGTGAACCCCATTTCCTCATCTGTAAAATGGGACTAATAGTTATGCCCTCCTCTGAGGGTCAGTAGAATAAAATGAGACACCAAAGGCATAGCGCATGGTACAGTGCTGTGCATGGTGGTGCACACCTGTAATCCCAGCACTTGGGAGGCTGAAGGAGAATCACTGAGTTCAAAACCAGCCTAGGCAACATGGTGAGTTCAAGGCCTCAAATGCATAGTGAGTCCTTGTCTCAAAAAACAAAAACAAAAAGACAAAAGCACATGGTGTGGTATCAGCACATAGGAAGTACCCAATTCCTGATTCCCCTTTTCAAGAACAGGTTAAGCGGCTGCACCCTTCCTGAAGGTTCAGGCTGCTGCTCTGTGCTCTCCTTAGTGAATCTGGAGGGAAGGCCATCAGTACTACCATGCTGGAAGCGGTCATGGTGAGCTCCCTGGAGGTCCCTTGTGCTATGGTCTAAACTTTCACTGGGGCTCTTTTATGGAGAAAGACCACAGATGAAATTCATGAGACAGGTGGGTCCTTTTGTTTAAGCTACGCAGCTGCAAGTATCCCACAGTAGTCATTCCATAGCATAGATCTACCAATACTGCTGGTAAATTCATCACAATGACATAGTAGGCATGACCAAGGCACATCAGACCCACACAGGATGCAGAAAAGTCCTGATATAATGTGTTACTCTGGGTAGTCATTTCAGACCCTCCACTGTGTTCCTGGACTTCCTGGATTTTCCTGGGCACTCTCGTAGCCATTTCGAGGACCCATTCTTGAAGTCATCTCACATGGACAGCAGAAACTCATTACAAAGGGCAGAATGTCTTACCCCATAAAAGCTCATGCAGAGACCTTTTTCTTCTTGACTTCTTTCCTATTCCCAGAAGTTATTTCTGAAAGGAATTTCCAAGAATGGGATAGGAAAGGTGGATTACAGCCTGTAAGGAAGCCCAATGTGGAAAACAGATGACACTGGAACCAGACATAGGTCCAAAATAAAAAACAAAGGACCGGGGTTTGCTGGATGTGACGTCATCTTCCCTTACTAGGTGTGCCAATTTCAGTGGTAAAATGAAGATAATCGTATCTACTTTGCATGTCAGAACCCAATGACAGGATAAATACAAAGGTGCCCTATAATGTTCTAATCAATCGGAAATGGTTAAATATGAGGATTACTGTAAAGGTTAGAGCTCATGGTGTAGAGTCTCTAGCACATATTAGGGAGCTGAATAAACAGGAAAAGAACAGATCAATAACTGAAAATAGTCACTGATTGCATGCCAAATATTTTAGTCTTTGTCATACACTGAAACAAAAAATGGTAATAAAGTTGTAACAGACGAAATTCATATTCCAGTCGTGGGTGGCAGGGAACGCCTTCTTGGCTTTTGATCTTATTCATTAATCCTTTACCAGAGTACTTAATGGGGAACCAACTGTGGGTCTTGATAAGAGAAAGCTGGGCTCTGTTTCCACTTTGCCCTTGGCAGTGTTCAGGCCTCCAGAATAACTTTCTTACAAAATGAACAGCGCTAGCTCCCCGTGAGACCAATCTCATCTCATCTTGTCCACTCAGAAGATCCATATCAAACGTTTTAGACGGTCTTACTGCGGGACCACAGCAGGAAGAAGCATCTAATTCCATCTGGATTTGGATCACTGTTTAAATCATCAAGTAGGGAGCCATTACTATGGTAGAAATAGAGATGAAAAATATAACTGGCCAACTTTTAAAACATGGTTCTTGTCTAAGGTGTTAAAGAGCCCCCATATGGAACTAAGAAACAGTGAGAGAGAGAAGGGAGTTTACTTCTACTACTCCCTTTAAACATGCGCACGAATGAATCCACACCCTGTTTTTCCACTATTTATAGGCACAATAGTCTGATCAGATTACCATGCTATGCCAAGAGATCTAATTTACTAATCCTCTGGGAAATTTTAAATTACCTTTAAAGGGGGAAAAAAATGTCTTTGGTTACGCTTGCTTGAATAAAATATCATTTATTCCTGGTCAGTGCCCACTTAAAATGGAATTACTGGTGAGGTCAGTTCGCAGAAAAGATGTATTTCAACTAGTCAGTTCTGAGAGATGCTTAAAAACACAGCACACTGTCAAATACCTAAGACTGAAAACTCACTATTTTTTTTTTTTAATGGCTTAACCTGGCTGCATTATCAAGGGGGCACCAAGAATCAATTCTATGGATATAAATGTTATTGCCACAAACACTTCAATCAAATCTTGGGATGTTACACAAAACACCCAGATTTAGGTCAAACTGGTTCACATTTGTGAAAGCAGACCAAAGTTCACAAGCCCAGTCTCTTGGGGACTATAGGTCTACTCTTAGCCATATTTTAACATTCATTAACTTGGTCATCTAAGACACTACATACTTTAGAAATTCACAGATTAGGAGTTTAGCTGACAGTTTCTGTGATGCTAACATTCTAAGAGAGATTGAGTGATGTAGATTAGAAAGAAAGAACAAGGAGGAAGGAAAATGGAGAAGTAAATTGTGACTTAAGAATCCCAGGTTTGTCTCTTAGATCTGTGGCTCAAGGGGAAAATTTTCTTAATATTTTTACACTTCCGAATGCTTATGCTGCCTGAGTAGGGGGTTGGTATTTAGCAACAAAACTGGATAGGGCTCAGTTATTGAACTCACAGCTTTTCCTGTTCCTTCGCTGGTATCACTCCTGTAATCTACTTTGCCCAAACCCTTCATCAAAACCCTACAATGTACAGTGACCTAACTGTATTTTCTTGCTTTCCCAGCAATCACACAGCGCTAATAATGTGAAGTGCTGACAGGCATGACTTCAGTTTTAAAGCTGCAGCTTTAGAGATGTCACAGCCACAAGACGGAGGCTGAAGCTGAGTGGGGTATTTTATCAGAAGTTTTCATCATCAAACCACAGGGGAGTAGTGCTGTTTGGGGGTAGGGGACAGAAATCAGACAAAATCTCAGTGAGCAAGAGAATTAAACATTGGATAAGGAGGCAAAGAAAGACTTGTCTTTGTGATTTAGGTTCTTTGGGCAAACATTAGTCTGCTTCATAAAGTGTGATTTAGAAAATAACCTTTGTAGTAACAATTGAGACAAAGGCAAGAGATATTCAAAATTTCTACACGCTGTTACAACTCAAATCAGTGCCTGCATTGGCCACACACTGGCATATCTCACCTGTCATTAAGTTAGTGATTCTGGCCTTCAAATTCACCTGCTTCTCCCCAATCTTATTTCTCCCCATAGCTGCCATCTCTTCCTCAGAGGGTTTTGTATTCCTTGCTCTCAGGTCAAAGGCCCATTGTTGCACTGCTACAATTATATCTGAAAAACTCAAACACGACCACTTCAACCTTTGCTTACAACTCCCATCACCCACCTGTCAAAATTCAAAATACTCAGTCTGGGACTCAAGAGGAAAACCTCTTCTTTAGGAAAATGGCAAAAACACATTAAGACCTAGGAAGGATAGAGTCCTCAGATTGTTCTGTTCTATGGAGTTAGGGTAAATGTATTTGCATGACTGTATATGAGGCCCACATGTGTACTACATGGATTCTAAACAACCAATTTATACTGAATTTCTAAGCACTAAGCATGTTACTTCATTTGTACTTCAAGTCTATTACATAGGTGAACATGGAGTGACTTTTAGAGTGAAGCCTAGAACTTCATCACCGGGGACAGACAGGTTGATATATCTGCTATTTCCACGTTAAAAGTCAGAGATGAAACGCATTAAAGGTCCAGGCAAACAATGAAATTTGCTGTGCTAGGGATGGAAAACAGGGCCTTGTGCAGTAATGCTCCTGCTCTACCACTGAGCTTCCAGCCCCTAAAAGGTATTTTTGTACGATGCTTTCTTTTACTTATCACAACAGAGGCCATTCCTCCCTTGTCTTTCGGATTCCTGCTGTCTGAATGAGGGATGATTCCTATTCCTTTTTCACAATTATCACGGAAGATGATGTTAACTCTCCCTTAGTGATGTGTGATAGGAACTAAGTTTGCACATATGTAGATTATTAGCCCACTTCATTCTCACGCTGTTATGGTTTAGATCTAAAAACGGTCCCCAAAGCTTCACGTGTTTAGAGAGTGAGTGGTTTATGGGGGCAGGGCAGCTGGCTTGTGAGGTTGGAGGAGACGGATCACTGAGGCAGCCTCTGCAAAGGTCTCTCTCCGCAGCTCCTCCCTCCTCGCTCTGCTCCCAGGATGCCATTAGGTGAGCACCCGCCTTCTCCACACCGGCCCATCATACAGCTTCTGTCTGGAGCATATGAACCATGCAAGGCCTGAAACTTCTAAAGCATGAGCCAAAATAATTCTCTCATTAAAGTTGTGTGCTGGAAATTTTGCCCCAGAAACAAGGAAATTAAGATATGAACTGTTGATATCAAATTAACTGTTGATATTACTACTGGTCCTATTTTGCAGACTAGGAAAACAGCCTTAGGGGAGTTAATTTGTTTAAGATACGACATTAAATGCTGGCACTTCAGAGGTTGTATTCTGACTATTGTACAAACCGCCTGTCTTTTATGGCCAATTATAGATTTCTCCATACCTTCTAATTGCATCCTTTGAAAGTAACTTCCAGTTGCCCAGCTATTAGAATACCCAGAACATACACATGGTAAAGGGCTATAGAGAAAGAGACAAGTACTACTTGCTACAGGATTATTAAAGATGAAGTAGAAACTTAGTTTTTAAATGTTATGGTTTGTATCTACATATCCCCTCAAAGCCTGTGTTCACGGTTGTGGCTTTTAGGGGGTGACTGGATCATGGGCATATGATACTGTATTACTCCACTGATGGCTTCATAGCTGGGGATGATGTTGGGAGGTAAAGGCTGGTGGGAAAAGGTGGGTCACTGTGGGCGTGGCCTGTAAGGGTATCATGCATTCCTGGTCCTCCCCTAATTGCTGCTGCTTCTTGTCTTCCAGGTCATGAACTGTTTCTCCTTTGTCATGCTGCCCTGCTTGGAACCGCCAACTATAAACTGTGAACTAAAGTAAACCTTTTTCTGGCACTGAGCAGGCTGAGGCAGGAAGATCACTGTGAGTTCAAGGCAGCTCAGGCTACACAGTGAGCTCAAGGCCAGCCTAAACTACACAGCCAGACCCTGTCTCAAAAAAACAATACAAAACCCAAACCAACTAAACCAAACCATACCCTTTCCCTTGTTTGACTTGCGAGTACTGGGGTGTTTTGTCCCAGCACAAGAGTAACTAAAATACAAGGTAAAAAGCAAGGATAAGAGCTGGAATGTAGCTTGTCATAGAGTGCTAGCCTAGCATGCATGAGGCCCTGGGTTTGATCTTTGGCACCACAAAACAATAAAGATGTGTGTTAGAAAAGGGTACCTCAAATAGCCTGGTCAATCTGGCTTTGAATAAACACAGAGCTAAAGAGTGGGAGAAGAAATGTGTAGCTTTCAGGGGTCATCTTTTCATATAACTGAAAATCAAAAGAGTAAGTTCTTTCTACATTTTCCTGTTGTTTCCCTTAACAGTGCTAAATACATTACCTAGGAGTTCACTGTACACTAAATAGGCCCTTGAAATATTTTACAACTGTCTGACTGGTTTAGTCCATGCTACCAGAGGAAACAGCAAACTATAAAGAGAACAGTGATTTTAGTAAAATCTTTTCTTGTTTGCTCCACTGGCTGTGGTGAAACAGGAAAGAGGGACTCTTTAGGTATTTATGCTGTTTGCTAATTTTTGTTTTGTTGCAAGGTGCCTCTGCTGTGCTCTGTGGCAACAAAGGTGAAACTGTGTAACAAGGTTCAGTAAGCAATTAGGGAGATTCTGTCTGACAAAGAAAACAGGTTGACAGAGATTCAAGGTTTGCATTTCTGCATTTGTTCCTACTGGAAGAAAATTCACCAAATAAAATTCCTGCTTTAAAGGACAGTCAGTAATATTACTAGTACCATGAAAACACGCAGGTTTAAGCAACAATTTTTGCATTCTTATTTGGGTTTCAGATAATCCCCAAACCTGGAATTCCAAGATCAATTAATGTACAGCTCTAAAGCAAGTGACAGGGAGTAAGAGTTCTCTTTCTCTTGAAAGAGTGCAAATCACTTTATTCGTCACACTCTTTTGAGTTTTACATGGGTACTACTTGGCAGTCTATACTGTTCAAATGCAATAAAATATGCAAAAGCCACTTTTGGAATAAGCAAGTCCTGTCTTTATCCCCTTTCCTCAAGGGAGATTAGCAAACAGTGAGAACTGCTTCAGAACCAGGAATATCTATGCTATAGGTTTGTAAGTGAGGAGGCATTAATAGGTCTTACTAGTTATTTAAAAAAAAAATTCAGCTGCCTTCATTAGTATGTATCAAAATATCTTGTTATGAAGTGACAAAATTAAGATCCATGGTATGAGAAGAGAGGTCAGCTTCTTAGCAACATTCCAAACTATTTTATAACAGCTGTGGGATATTAGCATGAGCCAGAACTTCACATCTATTACATCCAGCCTTTATAGCAGTCCTGTTATTTCCATCTTCTAAAGTCACACTGCTAAATGCAGGCCCATTTGACTCTCAACTCCACACCTTCGGTTATGTCTTTGTGGGTACAGATCAAATTTTGTTTAGAAATTTCATCCCCCCCCCCAAAAAGAAATTTCATCCCTAACACAGTATTTTATTCAATCTAAGATAGAACTAAAACAAAACAAAAACCAAACCCAACCAACCATTATGTAGAACCTAAGCCAGTGGCTGAGAATTAAGATTCTTCTCTTTTAAAGGGCAAAATAACAATCACTGGAGGTAACATTTTCTTGAGCAAACATTATGGAAATGTCTATATTGTACAATAAAGGTTAATCAGATAAACTTTCTTTACTTTGAAATTTCCTTTTTAATAGCCCTTTCCTTATGCTCTCCTTTTCCTTCTGGTTAAGTGTATACCCCAGGCATAATTTAGACATTTTGTATCTGAAATTTCAATACCAATGACTAAATATGAGGAAGAGCAGCAGAAGCATGTCAGTTTAGACAGTGTCACAAATAAGCCACAAAATCATTACAGGCCAATGATGACACCTTTCCTGGTGTCAACGCTACCTGATCTAAGGTGATGATGCTGAAGAGTAAGTCGACTTGTAAAAGGCCTATTAGCATCAAAGCTACAGAAGAAAATATTAAGACAGGACACCAAGCCACTTTTCCCCTTCCCACTGTGTGTTTATTTTATAGCTTCTGTATCAGCTGGTCCACTGAAAGAAACACTTCAACAAAAAAGCTGGCAGGATGTTAAGGAAAAGAAGTGATTATCTCTCCCAAAGCTGAGACAAAATAGTTTCAAACTGGAAACAGTCTTACATACATCAACCAAGGGTAGGGAGGACAGGAGAAAAAGAGATAGTCATGAGCATCTTCCAACAGGATTGTGAAGGGGAAAAGGCACTGTTTAGTGGTCTATGAAAGTCTGTAAAACAGACAATCCATGTTTAAGTTACATTCATTACTGCTTTAGAGATTCTCACACACCTGACTCTCAACCAAAATCTACAAAAGTTGTCTAAAAAAAATCAGACTGCACCTCAGGCAGAGACCTGTCAGTGATGAGTTTTAAAGAGGTCATTATCATCAGGGGCCATTTTATAAATAGTACTGCAAAGGTCACAAAGCTGCATGAACCTAAGATCTGACTAAATGATCATATATTTCAATTTCTAAAATTCCCACTCCAGGAAATCAAAAAGTAAGCTCCACTCCAGAGGAGCTGCATTGGCAGGACATTTGAAACAGGACTGCTTTTCCTCTCAAAAAGCTGCTTGAAGAGCAGTTTAGTTGGCATCATACAACAACTTTGCATCAGGTACGCAGATGCAAAACTTAACAATAACTACCCTTTCCTCAGAAAGTAGAGCGTGCTAATTTAAGAAGTAAATTTCACATTATAAGACAGAAACATTTAGGCCTCTTAAAGACCCACTTCATAAAAGGTTAGAATATTAAGTACTTTTCCATAATAAAGGCTTCTAAGACCATAGGTGTGTTTGACAGTGATCAATGAATGGTAAAATCCAGCTAGACGACTTATAAAGATGTTCTCTATGTGGCAACTTAAAAGTACTAAAATACCAGGTATGCGTTTGAGAATTGGCTTAATTTTTCCAGTGCTTTTAGAATTTTTATTTAGTTAAAAAAGAATCACCACCTACAAACGTTTCTTTTTAACAGTAAGCAAATCATCTACAGTATCAAATATACTGTTTAGTAAATCAATGGGGACACTAGCAATTTTAGGAATTTGCAATGGGAAATAGGAAGAGAAAAAAAACAATAGATTTCAAATTATAAGCATTAACTGAATTTTTAGAAAATAAAATTGGAAATTTAAAACTCAGTAAATTTAAGTCCTTTGATTTTCAATAGTTTAAATCCAATGATCAAGAAGTCAGATACACTCAATATATTAGAAATTGCACAAATGCAAATGGTTGATAGGAAAGTAATTTCCATGCAATAGTTCATGAGTTGCTTTCAGATATATTTAAGTGATAATTTACAGGTTAAAGCTGGGTAAAATAAAAATATATCCCCATTACATTTTAAAAGTCACAATAATTTATCAACAGTTGCCATTTCACAGTAATCAGAAAACAGGAGTTGATACAAGTTAAACAAAAATCTATTTTTTTCCTCTTTTAGGAAATAAACATAGATAACAAGTGTGTGTGTGTGTGTGTGCGTGTGTGTGTGTATGTACCTACTTAACATTATCTAAATCTCCCTATGGGCAAAATACTGAAAAAAAAATGCAAAGACTGAAAAAAGAAAACCACATTTGCCACTTTTTAAAAAAATACATACTGTCTCAGCGTTCCTATTTATTTGACGATGAAGTTATGTTCTTATAAGGTCTCAGACTCCTAGGACTGTATTGCACCAGACAAAATCAGGTCTACCCCATTTTCAGTCTTCAGAAAGAATACCCTTAACTCACTCTGAAGATAAAATAAACAACCCAATTCTAAACCGTTAAAAGTGGGAAAGAAAACATGTCCATGTGTAAGCAGCATACATAAAAGGTTATGAATCTGTGGGAGAGACTGCATGAATCAGAAAGCTATTCTTTGGATTTAAGTTAGGAGTTTTTGTAAGTATATAAATTCTTTCAGGCCACTAGAGTAGGGATATAAAAATGATTTCTCCATAAATCAGAAAGTAGTTGCAGAGCCTGGTAGCTCATGTCTGGCACGTCCCCTGTTTTTGTAAGTAAGGTTTCACTGGAACATAACCACACTCATTTGTTTCTATAGTGTCTGTGGCTGGTTTTTGTTTTGTGTTTAACAATTGACAGCAGCATGGTTGTAATAGAGATCTGAAATATTTATTTTCTGGTCCTGTATGGCAAAACTTTACTGACCCTTGATATAGTGTACTCTAGCTATCTAAAAGAAAACCAAGTAAGAAAAGTATGCCTGGCTATGTCCTCTTAATATTTTCATATTACTGGGGAGAAAATGTTATAAAAAGTTTCTGTTATCCGTTTAGCTTTTTAGTTCAGTTTCTGATGTACAGTGTTCCCCCTTCCTCCCCTCCCACACAAGAACCTGAAAGGCAATCTGCCTAAAATGCTCAGTTTGTGCTCGTTTCAGCAGCACATATACTAAAATGCGTAGTTTGATGAAGCTTATATTCATAAATATTTACTTACACCAAGCATATTAAAGATTAGCTTTTTAGAAAAATTTCTAAAATTCTTTAGAGGAGGAAGAGTAAAGAACGCACAAGAAAATTAAACTCTGAAAAGCATACTTTAAAAACTACAGGTAGAAAACAGCTACCATTTCTGAAGGGTAAAGTAAACCAAACAAACAAAAATCTTTAAAATTTGAAGAGCAAGGTTTCCCTGCCCGTACTCGGCTAAGATAAGTTTATTTCCAACAGAGAACCTCCTGAACTCAAGCAGCTGCGCATGAGTCTTTTAAGAGTTGCAGGTGTTTCATATTTCAATAGCTGTTGAAACATGGAAGATAGAACACTCAAGATATTTATCAAACACAAATTTATATCAAGATAAACTTTTTTTCACAAAGCTTAAAAGTGGACTTTTCCTTTTCTTTGTTAAAAAATGAATGATATGAAACTATATGTCAAAGATGTTTCTATAATAATACCTTACATTTATATTCCACTTTACAGTTTTCAAAGTGCTTTCACATGCCATCTCAGTCCTCACAACAGCCCTGTGAGGTAGGTACAGCAGGTATTATCATCCTCATTTCAAGATGAGGAAATTGAGGCAAAGAGAGGTCAAGTGTCTTGCCCAAGATCACACACAGCTGGAAACTGCAGGGCCAGGAGCAGAAATTAAAATGTTTAGACTTGTCTAGTACTCTTTCCATGATAGCTACTGCCTCCAATTATGAATAATGTATTCTATTAAAATTGAAAGATTATTGAGCTTCATTTTAGTGATTTCTTAACAGTAAAGTTAAAAGAAATACAAGAGAACAGGTCAGATGATTTTACTTGACATAATAAAATTGGTGCAAAACCACTTTTGTCTAATTTCTTGTAACCTTTTGGTCCAAATACATAAAATATGCAGTATTTACAGCATTTTTCCTTTTTTTTTGTAAATGCAATGCTTTAAAACACATTAGAAAGCACCTTAGTAAAAATAGTCTACAGGTAAAAGTACAGAAGAAGTAGGAAAATCCTACCCATACCACAGCTCACTAATGGAGTCATAATATAGAGTCACTGATATCTCAGTTTACAGTTTTACAAATAACCCATGGAGAAACAAATACTAAACTTACTTTTTTGATATTAATGTGTGGAAGTCTTAACTGAAACTTCAGCTAATGCCAACATTCTTAGAGCCATCTTCCCAATATTAGATACTGGGGAAACAGGAATAAGAAATACTGATTTGATTCTTTACCTTTTTACAGTATTCATTGTTTAAACTGGAATTTAACACTAATGATCACCATCCAAAAAAAAAAAAAAAAACAACCCATCTACATTAATACGGGCAAATCCAACTATAGCAAAAAATATTTCTTAGCAAACATGATCAAACATTCTAATAAATTTCATCAGACATGATTCACAGAAACAAAGCACAAACTGCCAAACAGTTATTAACACTATTTAGAAGAGGTGTATAACCCAAACCTCTGGAGAAGGTGGAAGTGGCAAATGGATTTATCTTCAGTCACGGTTAGTTGAAAAAGAAAAAAAAAATGCTTTCTCAAAAATAAAAATATCAGAATATTTCTCTGAAATTGTATTTAGTCTTTTGATTAGACCTGCCATGTGTTTATTTTAAAGGATGTAAGGTTTTTTTTTTAATCCCTTCCACACAGGAGGTTGTAATGCTCACCAAAATTTAAACAGAAAAACACCTGAAACTTAAACTTAGCACACTGACATACCAGCCAGTATTTACTTCCTTGATGTTACTGTTTTCTAATTAGCCCAATATAAACTGTCTTAAACACGTGTCCGCAATCCATGATGTGAGGCTGAGAATGAAGGTGAAGACAGCGGTCACAGTTCTAGTTCCAGAATCTAATTGTCACACCTTGTACTCAGTTCGATTTGGGGTAAATCTTTTCATAGAAAAAGTTTTGTGTAAGTATGTAGAGGTCTCCATCTTTTTCTCGAACAGCATGGGCTCTGATGAATTGGAACTGCTCTAGTGCAAATTCATAGAACTCATTCTCCATTTTCCAAATGTCAGACTGCTGCAGTTTTGCAATGGTTTGTTTAGTGGGGAGTTTCTTCTCTGTGGTTTTCCTAAGATGAGATTTCTTTCCTACTTACAAAGGAAAAAAAGGAAAGGTAAAAATTTCTTAGAGAACTCATGAAAGATCAATGCCTCTTTATTTAAAAAGATGGTTTAACATTGAAGGACAGGTAAAATAATTATATTAATATAATTCAGTCAAATAATGCAACACTATAGCAGAACTGTGAACTATTCCTTCAGAATATAAATCCTTAACATGTTAAAAGACTTAACAAAATGTCAAATTGAAAATATAAAGATCACCACTGTCACCTGAAGCACTACATTCTCCTGTGCTTGGTGCTAAGACTAGTTTATTTTTAAAATACACTACTTATTGCCAAACTTAATTCTAATTTCCCATAACCTATATTTGCTATAATTATATAGAAGGTAGGGCATATGAATATTCTAACAGTTCCTAAGATTGCAGTTGATCAAACAACAGCCAAAAGAATAAAGAAAAAAAAAAAAGAAAGAAAAAAGTCAAAATGAAATTGGACCAGGATGGTCACTTTCGGCTATGTCAGAGGTCAAGACTGCTGAGGCACCCTGCCACACATACCACAGCAGCACTGTACACGATGCTTATATTAGTGTGGTTCAGCCCCACGTCCCAACCCTACTTTAAAACAGTGGGAGGCAGGTCTGAGGGTTTAATACATAGTTTGAAATCTAGCATTATTGAATATGGCACATTTCCAAGGCTGATTCTGCAGCCTGCATTGTTCCACTATTCCTAATTGTCACCTAAAGCACATTTATTCATGTAAAAAAATACCTCACAAACACTATCTCTGTGCCAGGCACTTTTATTGAAAATGCTAAATAAAACACAAATATGCCTCCCTTTCTAGAGCTATTTGTTGTGTTTTATCAAAGAATCTTTAAATTGCATACATCTTTCAAGTTGTAAACAAAAAGCTAGGATCAGTTTTAAAAAGAAATTCCTTATACCTGTACGATAGAGCTCTGTAGCACCCCTGAAAAACCGTGGCAAAGCTGCCTCCAGTAACATGATGAAATCTTCAAGCTCTTCAGTAACTCCCACCAGAAAGTACTCATTAATTAGATTATACTTGGCTTGATCCATAGCCCACCTGCTTCCCACATTCCTGAAACCAAAGCGAAAGAATAAAAAATGTGGGTGTGAAATCTGCAAAATATTTCTGTTTCTGATACTGTGTACTATGGGGAAAATAGATAAACACAAGACATCCACAGCTCTAATGCCCTTCTAATAGCAGCCTTTGGGAGGCACAACTGTTTTTAATTTGTTTTGCTTTCATATCTAGTGCTAATTCAGATTTTACTAAAGGACTCAAGATAATCAAAGTTTGCTTTAAGGATATTTTACAAAATGCACATATGTAACAGGTATGATTTAATGTGAGTGAATTTAGTTTTCTTATACTTGTTTTTTCATTTTAAGAACTCCCCTCCCCCCAGACAAGTGTCAGTGTGAAGTCCAGGCTAGCATTGAACTCGGAAACCTGCATTAGTGTCCCAATTGCACCACCACCACCAACAGAGCTCTTTAGTAAGATCTTAGCATTTGCGTTCAGTGCTTATCTTGTGAATTTAGTGTTTCTGATGAGCTTAGTGTTCCAAAAAGTTTCTGAGTACAAAAAAATAAATAATGGCTCTATTAATGACTTCTTATTTTTATCCATACTGTCAGTAAATAAGAGTTTGCTCTAAACACATACTTTGGGGTTCTCTGTAGCGCTAACAGCCTTTAAATTTCAGGTCTGGCTGGGGATTTAGCTCAGCGGCATAGGCGCCTGCCTTGCAAGCATGTGGTCATGAGTTCAATCCCCGGTACCGAGTTAAAAAAAAAAAAAAAAATTTCAGGTCTGCCTTTAAGTGGCTTTAACTGGTAGCTTTGCTTTTCTGTTTTCTCGCTATTAAAAAAAAAATGTAGAAGGAGGAAGTAAATGAGTAGATTTCTACAGTCCACCTCCATTCTCTATCAAATAAATGAAAGCAATTGAAAGTGCCCAGTAGAGCAGTACTCTGAAGGCATAGCTCAGCAAACTTTTTCTATGCAGGGCCAGGAAAAGTATTTTAGGCTTTTCAGGTTACTATATGGTGTAGCTCACAATGACACAATTCTGCTGCAGCATGATGGTGGCTACAGACAAGAAGTACACAGATAGATATGGCTGTGTGCTAATAAAGCTTTATTCATCAAGAGGAAAAAGGGTGAGGCACCCAGTGTGGTCTGCATGGTGCCATTTCTAACCCCTGTTCTAAGGAAATGGTTAAAACCCAAGAAGACAGTTTTCTTATGCTTTTAATTCTTCCTGTGCTATCACAATGCTTTGAAATAATCTACTATATAGAATTTTATACTTCACAGTTATCTAATAATATATCTCAAATAATGAAGAAATTCCTGGCAGTTCTCATTATGATTCTAAGGAATATACTTTGAATGTGTTTCTATTTTTTCTACTTTTCCTATTAAAATGATTGAACAGAATAAAAATGCACAATTATTAAATACTCCATACATTCTTAGGAAATAAATTCTTTATTAAAGATAAAATACCATTATTTTCCACCTCATGCTTATTAGCAGACTAAACTACAACTACAACTTTGGCTTCTCTTTAAAAAATCAATTTAACGGTAAAGCCAATGAAATAATTTACTCACCAAACCTCTTTTTTTCTTTTTTAAAGCAGGGATCAAACTCATGACCTCGCACTTGCCAGACAGGTGCTTATGTCACTGAACTAAATCCCTGGCCCTAATCAAGCCTCTTCTTTAACTAACTCGAACGGCTAACACAGTACTCTTAGGACAAAATAAGGTTTATCAAAAGACCTTTGGTCTCTAATTAAGACTTCTTCTGAAATAAAAACACAACACCAAAAACAAAATTTTTTAAAGAATGGCAACTAAAAAACTCTGTGAGGATAACATATATGACTAAATGCATTTAAAAGTAAACAGAAAACTAAGTATTAATTACATGTTATTTTTAGTCTAGTCTTTCACTGATCTCCCTCTAGGTAGTTTTGGATTAACATATTCATACTTATGAGATGCAGAGTATGGAAATAATAAGGAAAACCATCACTTTAAACTAAAATTATCTCCCTACCAGCATTCCGAGCTGTGGCCACAGAAGAATGGGATTTGCAGCCAGAGCTTCTCGGGAGCACAGTCTGAGCCACCCTCGGCTACACATTCATCGAAAGTCTGCAACAAAGACAAAGCAGCACCAGTAAGTCACAAATCCAAGTGTCCTTTCATTCTTAATTACTTAGTGTGGTGAGTTACTAAATAAATGGGAACAGTAGGCGAGATAATAAAATGAAAGGAATGGGCAGGTTATACAAACATACTCCAGATACTGAGGAAAGTAAAATAGGGATTTTTCTCATAATTTATTATACATGCAAATGTTTACAAGAATTCTTTACTATATGAAAGGATCCCACCCCCCATAACAATTTGTCCTCAAAAATAAGTACGGGTTTGTGTTAAATTTGTGTGTTTATATTTCTAACCAAAGGAAATTATCCCTTTGAGATGATATAGCATAGAAATGTTCTAGAGAAAGGCCCTGGGAGGTGGTTGTCCAGTGAGAAATCCACAAGTACAACCTGTTATTTCTGGAAAGAGGAAGTATGCAAGAGTAGAAAGAACCCTTGTCTTGAGCCAGAGCTCTAAGATCCTACAGCCAGGTTTGACTGTAGCTTAGGAATGTCTTTAAAGCCTCCAAGTTGCATTTTTCTAATCTATACAATTCGACATATGCAGAGGGCCTTGTTTAACCGAAAATCTGTGAAAACTGATTTCCAAACTCCTTCGACCTTGCCAATGAGGCTAAATAGACGGCCTTTTTTCTGGCAACAGTCAGCTGGCAATAGCACAAACTGCAATCCATCACTTATTTACTTTTTTTTTTTTTAAACAGAGATCTCTGCTAGGATAAAGATACAGGACTTGGGTTTCAATCCTGGACAACTTCAGTTCTGTTAGTTTCCTCATCTAAAACACGAGGGCATAATTTTACCTCGAGAAATAATAGCACAATGCCTGGGAAATTCAATAAATGAGGTATCTTGTGTGTGTTTGTTTGTTTGCTTTTTTTTTTTTTTGGTCTTTTTGAGACAGGGTCCTACTATGCAGTTCGGGCTGGCCTTGAGCTCACTTTGTAGCCCAGGCTGGTCTCGAACTCACAATGATCCTCCCAAGTGCTCAGCCTCCCAAGTGCTGGGATTACAGGCTATGGGCTGTGCCATCATGCCCAACTAAATGAGGTATCTTCATGTCTGTGTCTGTCTCTCTACCCCTTCTCCCTAATGGTCAAATACAATGTTTTGTTGGTCCTGGCCTCCTTGATCTCCATAGCATTTTGCTCCATCTTTTCTTTTCTGAAAAAGCTCTTGGTCTCTCCTGTTACTAATACATTCTTTTCTATATTTAGCTTCTTTTGTTGGTCTTCGTTCCTTCCTTTCCCCCCCCCCTCAGGGATGGCAGTGGGGGTACTAGGAATTCAATCCAGGCACTTTACACTGAGCATATCCCTGGCCCTTTAAAAAAATTTTTTTTTAAATTTTGAGACAGGGTGTCTCTAAATTTCCCAGGCTGGCTTGAACCTGTGATCCTCCTCAATCTCCTGGAGTGCTAGGATTAAAGGTGTGTGCCACCAAAACTGGCTTGGTCCTGTGTTCCTTTCGGAATGTACTACCATACTCTTTGCAGGTACTTTGTGGTACTTTCTATAAAATATTCATCATTTGTTTCTCTCAGCACTCAGCTTGCTCCCTGCCTCGGCCTGTTTGTTAACATTTCCTTGGCTTAAAATTTTTAGGTAAAAGACTTTCAAATGAGTATTCACAGATCACTTCTGATACTTACTGTGCATTTTAATTTGAATTCTAAGTGAGTCTTCATAGTCAATTATTTCTGGCAAAAAGGATTATACCTGCTTCTTGTAGCTCAATAACTCAAGATTTCAGAACATTTCCTTTCATCTCCTTCAGTTTGGATCTCTGAGGCAATGTCTTTCTAATCCATCTTCATACCTTTTCACACCATATTTCAATCAGGATCTCACAGTATCATTAGTATTTATTTTTGTATTAGTTTATTTTACTTTTTTGAGCCTCCTGCCTCAGCCTCCTGTGTGCTAGGATTATAGGCATATGGCATCATGCCTGGCTGCATCGGCTTCTTAATTGGGTTTCTCTTCTATGTTTCCTTCCTACTAGCCTCAGTAGTCTCTTCTAATACCTTTACTCAGAAAACTAGGGCAGCTTCTAATATCTTAGAAAAATAAACAAGAAATTTCCCCTGCCTTTCAGGAATGATTTATAATCTGACCTCAATATGCAAGCCTTGCTACGTCTCTGTGTACATGTCTACCATTATCACTGGTCTTGCATTTCCACAATCATGTCATGTGAACCCCTAAACTCTAGATCTTTGCTGACTACAATTACGTCTTCTAGTACTGTAGTTTCCTCTACTAGCCCACTTTACCTTAAAACTATCTTTCTAGTGACTACTATAGCCTAGAATCACCCTTATTTTCTTTCAAGCTGTATGAATTAAGAATGTATTTCTTGTAATAGCCAGCTCTTAGGGTCTGGGTATAAAAAGATACATAACTCTACATTACTTGCTTCATGTATTTTTTAAACTTAAGTCATGCTCTATTTCTCCAACCATGAGGAAAACTGGAAAGGATCATGCAGCATGCATGTATCCTTCATGGTACACTGTGCGGTGCTATTCAAACTGTAGGTTACCACTGGGAAGACTGCACTTTGGGGACTTACATGACACTAAAGACACAGTTCTAGAGGAGATGAAAAACAGCATTTTTTTCATGAAGCATTTCAAGAATTTTTTAGAATTCTCTCAAATTCTTCATGTGTGATTTAAAAAAAAAAAGTGCAAACACTTTGGCTTATATTTAAGACTCCATAAGCCCCATGTAAATGGCCATTACAGAAACTCTGATATTTTCTACATAGTTTGACACAGTTTTACTACTCTAAGCCATTTTCTAAAAAGTAGTTTTGTCATTTATGTCAACTTGGTTCATTAAAAAAATAAAAAAACAAAAGTTTATGTACGTCTTTCTTATCTATCTCTATTACGTCCTAATTTCCATGAAAGCTTTTGCTCAATGAACTGCGTAATGACAGATCACATTTCTGATTCCACGTCTATTCAATTTCTAACAGGCAGGGCCAGGGATTTAGCTCAGTGGCTTAAGTGCCTGCCTGGCAAGCGCAAGGTGGTGAGTTGATCCCTGGTACCAAAAACAAAACAAAACAATTTCTAACAGGCTGTGGCTTGTAGCATGTTTTCTCTGAAGCTCAGAAGTACTCAGCTTCTTTATGCCATTAACTAAAGTATGAGACAGAAAAAGGATAAGTTACTGAAGTCATTATCAATGACCTCACAATTCCCACTATTTTATATTTGTATGTGATTGTGTATGATATTCAAAGACATTTAAGATATTTTGCTTAACTATAAGAAACTAACATTAAAAGAAGTTACAATATTAAAGGATTCAAGAGAACTGCTATGTAGATAATTTTGAGAACTTAAATGTATACTATACTATTAGAATTAAAACTGAGTAAGTATGCCATTGGCTATTTAATTTAAAAATCCCTAATTAGCCAATTCCTCATTCCTATGCTCTTGAAGTATTTTGGTACTTTCAGCAAAGAGAATATTTTAAAAATCTTCAAATCTATTTTTTGCCAGTAGCTTTAATTTTGCTAACCTTTGGTAGCTAAGAATTACCTCCAAAACCCATGCTCTCTTTATTTCATAGGTCTAAGTTAGCTGTTCTTGCAATTAATTGAGTGTAGTCACGTGACCAGGGTCTTGCTGGTAGACTAGAGGCAGAAGTGATGTGGACAACTATTAGGTCACTTGCCTAGAAGGAAACTGATTGTCCTTCCACTACCTTTTCATCCAGCGGCTAGAAAGTGATAAGGCAGTGGCCCAAATACAACAATCATGTAAAGAATGTCAGAGCCACAATATGGTAAGATCCCAAGCCCCCAGAGGACAGCATAGAGCATAGCTGCCCCAAGAACTTCAATGCTCATCCCCATTAGACTTGTACGTGAAGACAGGTAATCTTAATCTATTGTAGTTTAGGAACATCTACACTAATCCACCGAACAATTGTTTTAGTGGAAAACTAGTTTGTTTTGCATCCTGTATGGATCCTTATCTTCTGTGGAACTGTTTGTTCTGCAAATTCAATGATGAGATGGCCTGAGATGGATAGTAGTAGGGAAGATGTGAAAAAAACAAGAGCAACAGCAAAACCTGTGAATACCACAAACTGGTTATATGTGAGAGCTTCAGAAAAATCGGAAAATTTTCCATTTAATGTAAATATTTGATATATAAATGAACTATTTCCTAATGAAAGGGCTCAAATTAGACAGCTCAGTATTACGTTCCAAGTACACAATGTTATGAACCACTAAGCTCTCAGGCTTCTGGGCCAATGGTCACATCAGCATATGGGCTTCTCCATTCACATCACAGGGGACTGTCACACAAATGCCTGCTCATTAGTCATCTAGTTCACATTAGAGTCACATTTCAGAAATAGGATTTTCTGTGATTGAATAATTTTCTTATAAAACTTCAAGTCCTTGAAACCTTTTAGAGCTCTCAATACCAAAGCCCACTTGGCACACAGATCATTCATTCACCACACTGCTCTTAGACTTTTTCCCTGTCTCACAAAAGCCAGTTCAATATACCAGAGAAATGAAAAGTTCTTAACATACGATCAGTCTTTTCCCTTAAAAGCCTCCTTTGCTTAGCAAAACTAGATACAAGTGATTTTAAATACCAGGAAAATTTCCAGTCCTCACTTCATTAATATCTTTGAAATCAAAGCTCTTTCCGCAGCCATTTCAAGGACTTGCCAGCTTTATCTCCTTCTTTCAGTTTCCCTAGCATGCTCCTTTTTCTATCTACTTTTTCTGTAATGTTAGCACTCCCAAGAGCTATATACTTTTTTCATTTGGTCATTTTTCATACCATGTTTTTCATATGCAATTTTATTTAAGCCCTGTGGTTTTAATTTCTAATGTTGATGACTCCCAATTTAGTGTTAGACCTATTTCTTGAAGAATAAATATAGTTTCTAGGGGGTGTCTCCTCTTACTTACACATGACAGAAAGTCATGTCCAACTAGAACTCATCACCTCTTCCTTCAGTTTCATTACAATTTACTCTTCCCCATTTTTGCTCTTGGTGAAAAGAACTTCTGGTGCAATCAGAAATCTAGCAAGAGGAGAGGTCAAGACTGCACTGAGTTGTCTACTACATAGACACTGGCAACTTTTATTGAGACAGAGACCACTGGTCCATAATAAAAAGTTATAAAATCTTTAAATATACTAACTGCAAAGTTGTTATAGAATACTGACTCCCCGTGGTACTTTTTACATGTAAAATACTTTCTGAGGAAACTAATACATTCTAAAATGGCTTGGTGAAGCAGCAAAGTAAAATTCATGTTCCATAAGAAAATATCAGGAAATTGTGAATTATTAAGGACTGTAAGACAAATATTTGTAATCCAACAATTAAAATCAGGTAGCACTAAGTATGGACTACTTCTAACCTAATTATTATTATTATTATTGCAAAAGTCAACACCTATTTTTAAGTAGGATACACTAAATTCACTATAATTCTAATAAAGCTATCTTTAACTTTACTTAATTCAGAAGAAGAAATGCAAAAAGCAAACTGAGGTAGAAATTATGATCTCTGGAGCCAGTAAATACTTCTTAACATACGTAAACTCACTTTTTTTTGTGTTTTTATATAGAGCACACACATACATTTACTCTTTTTATTAGTATAACCCCCTTGGCATGCTGCTAGTAAAAAAATAAAAAAATATTTAACAACCTATGAGCAGCATAGAAGTGAAATCATGTGAGAGATGAGAGTTATGAGTTTTTAAAGTCATAAGAAGCAATGGCTATGCTAAATGAAGAACAACTGACAAATTATGACTATTCGATTTGGGCATTTGGTGACATTTTCTCAAAATAAGTAAACTGTGCTTTTCACTTGAAAGAAAACAACTGATGGTGTTGATTAACTCAATGGTTCTTAACTTTGAGCTGTTTAATTCCCTGATGCTATTTGGCAATGTTTGGAGACATTTCTGGTTCTTACAGCCAAGTTGTGGGGATGTTACCAACTTTAGCCTTTAAACGTTTTCCAATATCCAGGCAGGCAGTACCCCATTACAAAGAACTATGTAACTCAAAACAACAATGTTGAGGTTGAGAAATCCTATAATAGTTTAAGATAAAAGTTAAGCTCTGAAGCAAATAATAAAATTTTTGGAAACTTGTATTTACTACTATAACAATGACAAAAGCCCTAAAGACTTTTCTGACATAATCTCTTGTGATATTAGTAAATGTGTATTTTTGATATTGTATAACAAAATGGACATCTGGAAGGTACATATAACTAAATGAACCAATATGTTTGAAATTAAGCTTGGTTAAAAGACTGACTGAATGCATTTTAATGCAGCAGAGCATAAAAAAATTCACACTGCAACTAAGAAACAACCGCTTGTCACAATAGTAAACCATAGTCACAAATTTCTGAAAAGCCTATTAAAATTGTGTATTTTCTAGTCACCTATCTGTATGAAGTTGTATTTTCTTTAGAGACTTGAACCAAAATAATGTAAATTAACAGAATTCAGAAATGGATACAAAAATTAGGATGTCTATATTAAGCCAGATACAAAAAGATTTGCAAAAAGGTAAAATGATGGAATGGTTATTTGCACTAAAATATTATTTATATTAGCACAAGATGGGTCTATCATTTTAAAATTAACATTAAAACACTTCTCAGTAAATTGGGAAATTTACTAATATTGGTAAATATCAATACAGTAGATTTAGTTCACATTAAAGTTCTCTGGAAGTTATGAAATTTCTGAAATAAAGCCAATCTTTTGCTCCTTACTGAAGATCAACTGAAGGTATCCTAAATGTACACATATCTCAAATGTCTTTCAAATTACAGTCTGACAGTATAAGTAGAAAATAGTTCAGATTCCTGGAAGACTTCAGTTTAAACCATAATAGTTTCTGTAAGTGCTGAACTGAATGGAGCTACTCACAGACATTTTTTAGAATGACAGCTGTTGGAAGTTATTTCCAACACAATTATGGTCACTCTTAATCTCCACTATCTTCAAATACTCCTCCATTTTTAGAACTTCTATATGTATGCAGTCTTATAACTTTAAAGATATGAGTTTAATGAAGATTCTCGCAAGTTAAATATATTAAGGAGTTATCTACAATAAAACATTACTTAATTCATAAGGTCCTAGAATGCTACCATCATTTGTTTCATAAGAAACATGATGAATTATTTAAAATGTCTAATGTTTTATAACTGAAAAGGTCCATTCTATCATAAAACAATGAAATTTCATACTTTAATAAATCATTTATTTACATGTGGTTGCATTCTTATAAAAGTTAAGACAATGCAATAGCATTTTACTGAAGTTACTAATACTATATTAAGTAAACAGGTGTAGAAATATGTATTTTTATAATGATATTTTAAAAACTCAACTCTTATCACATGTAAGAGTGAAAACAGGAAAAAAAAAAAGGGTGGAAACAGTAAAAGCTCTAGAACAGTAAGTAGGTCTACCTAAATTTTTCCAACATGAACGGGAGGTGATGGATATTCTATTAAGTATTGAATATATAAATTTTCTACACAGAAATGAGTAGTATGTTGAATTTCAAAAAAAGAAGGGTTAAGATTATGAGCTGATCATTTATATGACACTAAGCAGAGTGTTTTAACCTGTCTGGTTCTCAGTTTGCTAATCTGTAAGTGAGGCATACAACAGCAACTACCTCATAGAATCACACAAGCTACCACCTTAAATAGGCAAGATAAATATATATAGTTGATATATAAATAAATCAATAAAGTAGATTTATATAAACCTAATCAATAAAGTAGATTTAGTTCACATAAACAAAAGTTCTCTGCACATTATGAAATTTCCCAAATAAAGCCTATCTTTTGTTCCTTACTGAAGATCATATATGCAGCTGAAAATCATATATATGCATATATAATACAGTACTCTGTATACAATAAATAATAAATGTGACTTATTGCAGTTAATTCTATTAATTACAGCCATTGGTCAATCATTCAAATTGAATAGGACAACAACCATGAAACCATGATGAACCTACAGGATAGCACAACTTTTTCTAACAACACTAAGGTCCATTTGTTCAAAGAAAAAGAGATGGATGTCACAAAAGTAAAAATAATATCTAAGTACAAATCCATAAAAACTTACATTAATAGATCTTACAAAATTTTGCGTAAGATTAGGTAACAGTAAGATATGGGAAACACAGAGTAAAAGAAGTTTTTTATTTGGGTCAATTATTTATATTTTGATTACTATATTCTGACTAACATTTTGAGCCTAAGAAAAGAAACACCAATTTCTAGAAAAAAATTAAAAAGGAAACAACAAAAAACTACTGTCTTCTCATGACAAAAAACATTAGAAAAAAGTTAATTGTTGGGTGTTGCTTACCATGATGTATCAAGTATGTAGCATGACTACTGTGTTACACTTAAAAACGCGTAGAATATGGTTAAGCAATTACAGGTAAACTAGGTACCATACTGTTATGGTTTATATCTACATGTCCTCCAAGAGCCTCACAGTCAGAGGCAGTGATTTTGGAAGCTGACTGCACTATGGGGGCTCCCAGCTGACTTGTGGATAGGAGGTGGTATGTGTTGGGAAGATGTGGGTTGCTGAGGGCATGGCCTGAGGGCTTACCTTCTCTCCCCAGTTCCTCTCTTTATTCTCTGCTTTCTAGACATTGTGAGCCCCACACCAAGAGCAGCTTGCAACTGCCCAGAACCTTCCACTACGCCGCTTCTGCCCTAGAGCCAGCAGCAGACTATGGACTAAAACCTCTAGAAACTACTAGCCAAAATAAACCTCTCTTGAGTTGCAGGTGGCAGGTATTTTATCTCTGTGATGAGACAGTTGACTAAGACACAAGTTAAACAGTAGGGATTCAAAGAAGAAATACTGGGGAAGGCAATATGTAAACCAGCAATCCAGAGACTACCAAGTAAATGCTTTAAAAAAGAAATTTAAAAATAGAATGTTCTGGGAGCCTTGAAAGGAACCTAACTCTGCCTCAGGGCAAAAGGAGACATTGTAGAAATGGAAACCTGGGAGCTGAATCTCATATATAAACAAAGATTTTTCCAGAATGAAGGAAAGGTACTCTAACTATGATGAACAACATGTGTGGAAAAAGTATAAAGCAATAGTAAGTCGAGTTCAGTGACATTTCATATGGCTGAAGCACTAGGCTGGGTGCCTGAGGAAAAATGAAGAGGAGAGGAAGCTCTCAGATGATGTTGGCCTGCGTCTTCTGTGCTCTGAGCGGTGAGGTCGAATTTAACAGTGTTCCATGGGAAACGCGAAAAGTCAGCATGCTCTTAGCCAGTGATATTCTGAGGGTGCAATGAAATGAAAGACACCAAAACCTAAACCTGATACAAGTATATTGAGCCCTTATCTTCTCCTTGCTCGAAAAAATTTCTACTTTCAACAGTTACTAATAAATACAAAATTGCCATCAGTAAGACTATGAAAACTAAAATATAGCATATTAATCAATAATTATTAATAGTCTCCCAGAATTTGTTTCTGACAGGACAAATGCTCTACCACTGAGCCACATTCCCAGGCCCTGTAATAAAACAAATATTCAACCCTTTAACAAATAAACAAAGTTTGTTTTTTTTAAAATTCACAAAAGTGATGATACTGTAAGACACTAGCTAATAAACAGTTTTACCTTTGCCTCTGTATACTTTGGGATGCTTTTCAAATTTTCCACAATAAGCAAGCAGTACCTCTATAATCAGTAAGAAATTTAAAAACACACACTGTCCATTGCATTTAAGAAACAATTATCTCTACAAAAATCTTAAAACAAAAATACTACCTTTTTGTCTCCTTGTTTTCGTCTCCTTAATCCTGGTCGATAATCATCTCCAAATCTCAGAAAATAATAGTAAGAAACTAGTCTCTCAATAGGATCCCTTATGACATTAATGTAAATTGGCTTCTTTTTCACCCCAAATCTGAAATAGGATAAAATTGATGAAATCAGCATTTATATTGTTTAGGAATTCCTTGAAATTACATGTGAAAGTCTGAAGTACTGATCCTATATGAAAATAAAAATAAACCATTAATAGAAATAAAATATAAGTAAAGATTGAGAGATTTCTCATGATTATTTATGCTACATTAAAGCAAGAAAGAGTTAAGAATTTATGAAATTATGGCAAACATTCACCTTGACTCTGTGAAGGAGTTGAGCAACCTGCCCTGAATGACTCAAGCTGGCTGAGGCAGTCAGGCAACCGATCAGATGCTTGGCACGGTGGAGTCTTCAGAAGCAGACTGGCAGGTTACCCAGGCAGGCGGACCCCACAGGTCTTCTTAGGTGAACTATGTAGGCCTCAGATACTGGCCAGTAACCCATCTGGCCCTTGGATACCGACAGGCACTCCATCCCATTAGTGGGCACACTGTAGTACATCCGCCTGGCAGATTGTGACAAGCCCATCCTCATCAGCCTTCCAGAGCTGATGGGTACCATGGCCCTGCTGCCACACCAGCTGTGCCTTACCCATACAGACAGGAGTGGTGCTACCCAAGAGAACTATCCTATAAAAGTGTTACAGTGAGATGATCTGACAGTTGCACTAATACTAACACAAGAACACAAGAACCGAAGTATTTAGCAACAAATCCCAGAGAAAAAGAAACTGATAAATTGCCTGAAGAATTCATAATAATGATTTTTGTTTGTTTGTTTTTAAAAGAAAGAGTCTCACTATATAGTCCAGGCTGGCCTTAAACTTGCGGCAATCCTCCTGTCCCAGGCTCCTGAGTGCTGGGGTTACAGCTCTATGCCACATTGCCTCGCTAATTCTAAGGAAATGCAATGCAATGAAAAAGAATATAAACAGACAAATTCAATAAAGTCAGAAAAACAATTCAAGATATGAATGGCAAACTTAGCAAAGAGATAGAGATCATAAAAAACAACAAAAAAGAAATTTTGAAGATAAAAAAGTAAAAAAAAAAAAAGTGACTCAACTGCAGATTAGATCAAGCAGAATAAAGAATTTGTGACTTAAAGACAGGTCTTTCAAAATAACCCAATAAGACCAAAAACAAACAAACAAACTAAATAATAATAGAATGAAGAAAACCTTGAAACTTCTGGGACTCCATTAAATGAATAAATTTCTCTATTTTGAATGTTCCAGAAAGGGGATGGAGGTAGGTAAGGCATAGAAACCCTTATTCAATGAAACTGCTGCTGAAAACTGCAAATCTTGGGAAAGATATTCACATCCAGGTGTGGAAAGCTCAAAGGATGCCTAATAGATTCAATCAGCAATGGTCTACTGTGAGGCATTCAAACTGTCAGAAGTACAAGACAGAGATTAAATTCTAAAACAGCAAGAGGACAGTGTCAAGTCACACACAAGGAAATCACTACACTAACAGCAGTTTTCAAAAAGGATTCTTTCACACCAGGAGAGAAGAAGATGAAACATTCAATGCTCCAAAAGAAAAAGTAAACTGCCAACCATGAATGCTATGTCCAGAAAAGCTATCCATCAGAAATAGAGAAAGCCTTTCAAGCAAAACAAAACAGGGAATTCATTACCACCAGATAAGAAATGTCTGAGGCAGACCTGTACTAGAAGCAAAAGGGTGATAACTACCATCATGAAAACACAGGAAAGTACAAAATGTACTAGCAAGACACTCACATGACAAAGTGCTATAACAGGAGAGTTCAGGGACTGTTTGAATCAACAAAATAAGGGAATAAAAAATTAAGATTTCAAAAAACTTAATGATGCAACTCAATAAACAAGCAAAGCAAGAATAAACAAAATCCAAAATTACTAGGAGGAAAATAAGAATTCAACAGAAAAACAAAATGAAGACTAAAAACAAAACAAGCAAAACAACAACAAAAAACCCAAATTTTTTTCAAATACATAAAATTGACAAACACAGTTTATCTAAAGGGAAAAAAAGAGATCCAGACAGGTAACATTAAAGATGAAAAAAGGAAACATCATAACTGATACCACAGACATTCAAAAGTTCATCTTGAATAATCATATACCAACAAACTGGGAAACCTAGAATACACGGATAATTTTCTGTATACATACAACCTACCTACCAAAACTCATACATGAGACTACAGAAAACCTGAAAAGAACAACAACAAATAATGAAACTGAACCAATAATAAAAAGTCTCCCAGTAAAGAAAAGTCCAGATCTGGATGACTTCATTGCTAGTTTACTAAACCTTTAAAAAAAGATCTAACACTAATTCTTCTCAAACTACTATTAAGAATTAAAAGGGAGAGGGAGACTTCTAAATGCATTTTATAAGGCCTGCATTATCCTGCTGCCAAAGACAGACAAAGACACACAAAAGAGAAAACTATACACAAGTATCCCTGATAAACAGAAATGTAAAATTTCACAGCAAAATACTTATGATGTGATCAAGTTGGTTTAATTCTAGCAAGTGAAGATGATTCAACATATGCAAATCAATAAAAATAACTATACCACATAAATAGAATAAAGTATAAAAATCATCTTATTGTCTCAATAGGTAGAGAAAAAAATATCGGCATCTCTTCATGATAAAAACTTTTAACAAAGGGGAATACTGAAGGAATACAAATCCATACAATAAAGGCTGTACATAACAAAACAGCAACTCCATGCTGAATAGAAAAAAATTTAAATTTTTTCCTCTAAAATCATGAACAAAGATGTAATCTTTCACCACTCTTGCTCAATATAGGTTAGTGTTGGAAATTTTAGCCAGAACAATAAGACAAGAGAAAAAAATGAAGAGCATCCAAATTGAAAAGGAGCTCAAACTATCCTTTTTCATGTGACAGGGTCCTATATACAGAATAACTTAAAGATTTAAAAAAATCTGTTAGAACTAATAAATTCAGTAAGGTTGAAGGAAATGAAAATCCACACACGAAAATCAGCAGCTTTTAAAATGTATTAATAATGAAACTGCTTAGAAAGAAATCTCATTCATAAAAGCTACAAAAAATACATAGGAATAAATTTAACCAAGGAAATGAATGATCTCTTTTAAAAAAATCATAAAATACTCATGAAAAAACTAAAGAGAACCTACATACACACATACGCATACAAAATGAAGCCAACTTATATTTATGGGTTAGGGAAATTAACATTATTAAAATGCCCACATTACCCAAAGTGATCTATAAATTCAATGTAATTCACATCAAAACGTCAATGACATTCTTCATAGATTGAAATGTCTTCTACTATTTGTACAGAACTATAGAAGACCCCAAATAATCAAGACAATCCTGAATAAGAAGGACAAAACTGGAGGCATCACAGTATCTGACTTTTAAGACACACAATACTATGGCAACCAAAACAGCATGGTACTGGCATAAAAACTGTGACACTGATCTACAGAACAGAAGGAGGAACTCAGAAATAAATTCATGTACTTGTAGCCAATTCATTTTGAACAAAGGCAGCAAGAATACATAGTGGAGAAAGGGAAGTCTCTTCAATAAATGACACTGGAAATCTATGTGCAAAACTAAGAAACTAGACCCCTGTCTCTTACCACATATAAAATCAATTCAAAATGGATCAAATAATCTAATTATAAAACTACTAGAAGAACGCATAGGAGAAATACATCAGGACATTAGTCTTAGCAAAGCTTTTTTTGGATATGGCACAAAAATACAGGCAACAAAAGCAAAACTTGACAAATAGGATTACATCAAAGTAAACAGCTGCATAGCAAATGAAACAATCAACAATGATGAGACAACCTAAAAAATGAGAGAAAATATTTTTAAGCTATTCATCTGATAATGGACTAAATCCAAAATATAGGGAACTCAAAGTCAACAGCAAGCAAAACAAAGATCTTACTAAAAATGGGCAAATGACCTGAACAGACATGTCTCAGAATAGGCTATACAAATGGCCAACAGGTAACAGGTACATGAGAGAGAGAGAAAGAGAGACGGAGGGAGAGACAGAGAGAGAGGGAGGCTGTCTCACTAATCTAGTAAATGCAAATCAAAACCACAATGAGATATCATCTTATTCAAGTTAGAATGGCTATTAAAAGACAAAAACTTTAAGTGCTGGCAAGGATGGGGAGAAAGGTGAACTGTCATGCATTGTTGGTGGGAATGAAAATTAACATTAGTAAAACCGTGGAAGACCTAGAAACAGAGCTACCATATGATCCCACTAGGGAGCATACATTGAAAGAAATGGTATCAGTATGCTAAGAAAACATCCATACTTGAATGTTTATTGCAGCTTTATTCGTAATAGCCAAGATATGGAATCAAGCTAGGTACCCATCAACAGATGAATGGATAAAGAAAGTATGTTGCGTATGTACACACACACACACACATTATATGCAACAGAATATTCAGAATATATTCAGCTTTAAAAATTAATGAAATCTGTAATTCCATGATTAACACGGATGGAACCTGAGGACACTATGTTAAAGGAAGTAAGCACACTGCTTACGCGTTCAGTTATACGTGAAAACTAAAAAGCTGATCTAACAGCAGTAGAGATCAGACTGGTGGTTACCAAAGCCGAGGAAGGGTAGGCAGGAAGAGATGAAAAGAGGTTGGTTAACAGGTACAGGAGTGTAGTTGGAGAGGAGGAACAATCTAATGTTCCACAGCACAGAAGGATAACTATAGTTGACAACAATTAATTCAGTATTTCAAAACAGCTAATAGGATTGAGTGTTCCAAACCCAAAGAAATGATAAATATGTGAGATGACAGATAATGTCAATTACCTTAATCTGGTCACTGTATGTACTGAAATATTACACTTTACCCTATGCATATATATATATATATATATATATACACATACATATGCACAGTTACTGTTTGTTAACAAAATTTTAAAAATTATGGAGGAAGGGGAAAATGAATAAAGATTTTAATCTTTATTGGCAAGAATTATACAAAACATTTCAATTTAATTCCTTCATTAGGGTTCAAATCCAAGTATACAACTCTCAAATTATCATACACATACAAAAATGAGCATTTATTATTTTAAAATGGGCTTATTAAGAAGTGATTTATAAGGTTCCATAACCAATCTGCTGGTATAAAGAGATTCAAATATGCATTAAATGTAAGTAATGTCGTATCATTTCTGGCTCACCAAGCTGTGTAAACATTACCCATACTTCCTTACTTTGACTGATTTTAAAGACAAGAGAGAGAAGTGAAAACCACTTAAGTCCTTAGTGTTATTTACAGAATGATAAAGAACTGACAGAACATGGATGATCTCTACTTTCCCAAACTTTGTGGACCATGGAATTGTCCGTCTGGCTCCCTGTCCTACAATCCTCCCCATTTCCCATCTTCAAATGTTCTCTTGACTCCTCCCTTCATTTTCATTTAGCAGAGTTACCGAGTCTAATTTTTCTTTTGTGAGCTTTCTGAATGATGCGCCCTGTCTTCATCACTGTCTCTCTACTACTGCCCTCTTCCCAGCCTTCTGGCTTGGACTACTGAAATAATTTATTTGGTTTCCTTACACCCAGTCTCTCTCCCTTTTAATCTATTTTTCATACTGGTAAATGAATGGTATGAATTTAAAAGGAGAAGGTAATGTAGGATTTTGAATGTTTATAAAGAAACTATGAACAAGTGAGTCTGGGGGAAAAAGTGTTTCAGTGAACTCATTAAGGTCAAGATTTATACCTTAACTTTGTATTTTTCATACATTAGAACATTCTGAAAATGTCCAACCTAGATAGTTTTAAATTTATGACATCAATTTATCATGTCTATATAAGACAAAAAGTAGCAAGATGGAAGAAAATGCAAAATTGTAAAAAAAAAAAATAAGAAGAAGATGTTTTTGGTTATCATCCTAATGTTCTGTGAGAAAAAAAGTACATATATAATCAGAACATCCCTTAGGCAGACTTAAGATCACAAATAGGATATGTGCTTTTCAGTAGTCACTTTAAACTAGAAAGGACTCATTTTAATGTCTCCAGTGAAGGTAACTGAAATATTAGGCAATTAAAATTTCTTTTACCAAATTCACAATTTTCTTCTAAGGGCAAACTCTGTAAACAATATGCTGGTCAAGATAATAGTGGATCATCTAAAATAAATTATTTTAAAAATTGGTAAGGTGATGTTTCTTTCTTCTTCTTTAGTTATGGGTAACAGGGCTACCAAACAAAAGGATAAGTAAAAGGATACCAGTTACATCTCTACTAGTCCTTGACTATATATTTAATTATATTAAATATACTTCCTCTAGTTGATTTTGTGTAAGTATTTGTTCAAAATTGTGTAGAAGTCTACTGAAGTTTTTTACAATAATTTTTAGTTTCAGTAACAAGAGGACTATGAAAATATTCAAACCCCTAAATGTTCGCGTCAATATTTAACATATAAGAAAAGCTTTCAGAAAACTTTATACTTTTCAAGAATAAGAACCTAAGCATATACTAAAGCTTTGTTCTAAGACTTTGCCTAAAGCTAACCACTCAATATATAATTTTAATAATGAAAACCTAAAGTATTAGAAACTGAGTTGTGTGTGGAAAAATAAATCATTTAGGTGAAAGGGTAACAAACATTCAATTCAAGGATAATGCAGCCCTGAGGGAAAATATGCATATGAATGAAGTTTATGAAATTGGTTCAATGCCTCTGCAAAGAAAATATAATTAGTTTATTTTAAAGCTACTCATAAAATGTTTTCAATATTGCAGTATGAATTATTTATAGAAAAATGTACAACTAACTTTGAAGCTACCACTTGACAGTACTGTGGAGAAAAAAGAAATTAGAATATATCATTTTATATATGTAATATGTGGGTGGTTCCTTTTTAATTTTATGATTCCCTAAAAAGTTAAAAGATTTATTATCTATCTCAATCAGAGATATTTCAGTCAACTTTTCAAATTTAATGAGATAAACTGAAAGTAAGTAGTATCAGTTTCATTTTAAATTTTACACACTGCAGTGCTGGCTTCAGCAGCACACATCCTAAAACTGGAAGGATAGAGAAGATTAGCATGGCCCCTGTACAAGGATGACACGCAACTCTGTGAAGCGTTCCACATTTAAATTTTACACACTATCTTTTAAAGTTGGCAAATAAATGAGGATGTATTCCTTTAAATCATGAATATTAATTTAAAGACGGAACAATGTTTAAAGCTTATAACAATGAAAAATGTTGGTGTTTCTAAAGTCAAGGTAGACTATTAAGGGAAACAGGATTTGAGGCTTTACCAAAATGGCATTGTAGGTACTACAAAAAAAGTTCAAATAGATCTGCAAGACTCATGTTTCAACTATTCCTTTTTACATGCTGGGTTACCAATAACCGTGAGTTTCTTTGCTTTCTAGTGAAGTGGTACAGTTGCAATCTGATGGGTCAGGCTGAAACTTGAGCTCTCCCGGAACAGCATCATTCTGGTTGTATAAGAAATATACACATAATAATGATGATAGGTTTAAATAACACTACCTAAATTTAACTTAACTTGAATTTCTATAGTATAATTAACACAAAAACTGCCAATTTATGAACACTAGAGGGCAGTAAGACACTAGATGGATATTTAAATTATGGATCTAAAAGCAGCAAAGACAATTCAGTACTGTACATTCTTATTTTGGAAAATCAAAATCATAACAATTTAACACATTTATTTCTTACAGGTTGCTGGAGCACAAGGCATTCTTTAGTGTTTCACTTAGGCATAACTTACTTTGCAAAATCCAAGTAAGAAATGTGTCCATGATAAAACCCTGGTTTCATCTCTTTCCAGGAAGTTATATTCTTTACAAAGCGCACCTAAAAACAGAGAACACATGTGTTAGTTCAGTAAATTTTAAAGAAAATGAAATTTGATGATAACAAAAGACTATCAATTTATGAATTTAAAGCCAGCCACCATTTTGACAATTACAGAGCTAGAAAAACATTTTTGGATTAAGCAAAGTATAATACAATCTGTAATTACTAATTCATAATAGAGCTACTATCAGCACACTCAGAAAAAAGAGATGATTCTAAAAACAAAACTGCAAAATGTAACCGTTTGTAATCTTGCATATTTACATAGAGTGGCAGGAGTATAGAGAGTGTATATTTTTACCCTCTACCAATGCACATACTAAAGCAAGTAAAATTACAATATACAGACAGTTTGCATATAGTAAATGTGCTAAGAGGCTTACTTCAAAAAATTCATTTTCACTGTGATTCAACAAATAAAAAGGTAAACCAAAATGAGTAAAGAAAAGATGATAATTAGAAGGTTTTTAAAAAGGTAAGAATGATCAATAAAATTGGAGATACTAGTCAAATGAAATATTTTAAAATAGCTACATATTTATTTACTGCAAAGTATACAAAAGGTTAAAATTAAAAATTAATTATAAACATTACTTTTAAAGAACTGGTTAATATACAATTTGATAAAACTACCACCGGATTTAAAACAATTGTCTATAATTTTTTTAAAGGAAAACTATAGATTTTTGCAGGCAAATCTCTTTGTGATAAGTAAAAAGGGGTTAAGAATCTTTTCTGGAACCTAGATCACAGTGCAGGGAGCTCAGGTGGTGAAGCTCACCGCTCTGTACAGTACTGAAGGCATCTGCAAACTGTGACGTCAGCCTGTAAAAGCCGTATGTCAACAGCACTCTTCTGACAATTCATCAACCTTTCATTTACATTTCAGAATAGAGTTAATCACATGGAGCTATTCCAGAGTACTTCATACTGGATTAGTGTCATTAAGTTAATAGCGATGAATGAGGATAGCTGCTTGATATTGTAAGGGTTGGGAAAGGAAACTGAAAATGCAGCTGTATGTGACAGAATGTGAACTACAGAAAACTGGAGGATTAGGGGAGAGTTTATTTTTTGGAGGAAGTATTAGTAACTCATATCCTAAAGAAAATAATGGACCTTTCAAAATGGCAATTGAATACGCCTTACTTTAATATCCTCTCCATATACATCCATATCCTGGAAACAAAGTCTGAAAATCAGATGTAGATAAAATTGGGTTGCATTTAAAAATACACAATTTCATTTTAGCAGAGAGTTTCAATTTTTCTCCACTGAAAGAGAGCCATATAAATGTGTAATTTGTGTTCTTTCCTATTCATGCTTCACTTAAGATACAAAATACAATTAAAGTATATCAAATGGCAAATGAAAAGCAATGGAAAATAATAAATTAGATAATCCCAAATTGCATCCTTAAAAACAGTTACACAATGAACGTGAAAGTGTTCCTTAATGGTAACACTTAATGGTAAACTATGTCATACAAACCTCTGGTTCTATGAAAATCAGTTTCACTATTTCAGTCAAAATGAGAGGGAAATATAAAGCAAAGAGAATAAGGAATTGGAGGTGATGATTAAAGAGAGCATAAGACATATTTAGCAACTCAGCTACATTTTTCAGAAGCAGAGGTTTAATATGGACAAGTGGTGTAGGAGGGAAACAAAAGGAGATGCTAGGTCGAAGTCTTGAGAAAATGCTGTTATGCAAGCCAAATATTAGACAGGACCACAGTATAAACTTGAATGGAGTACTTATATGGTGAACGGCTAGCAAAAGTTAAGAGTTGGGGATAAACTTTTTAATATTCTTTTCCTCCGGTGTTCCTAAGGATGGCAATACGAAGTGAAAAGTGTATGGAGCTGTGTAATACCTGGACTGCAGCCAGGTCTCTCAAAGGCAAATGTGCCTATGATTCTCTTGGAACTCTTGTTAAAACTCGGAGTCTGACACAGTAGATTGTGGTGCCGGAGAAGAGGCTGGGGTTCTGTGCTTCTAACAAATCTCCAGGTGATGGGCCACACTGAAGAGTAAGGCATGCGCAGGCCCAGGAGCAGGCTTTTGACTTCAATAAACAATCTCCTGAGGCTTGTTTTTATAGTCCCTTAAAGGAGGCCTGAGGTCTACAAGACCTCTTGAGTAAAGTTAACTTCATATTCCCATAAAAATAAATTAAAATTCAGCAAATTTTTGTTAATTTTATAAACTATTGCAATACATCAAACAGAAAGGGGGAGCAGAAGCAGAATGAACCCTGCCAACTCAGTCTCATTTTCTCAAACTCCCAGTCCTCAATGATGCCTGAATCACACTGGAAACCAAGTGTTCCAAAAAGCATAATTCAAAAATTAATGAAGTAAGAAAGAAGACTGGTATTTTGAGTTGGATACAGCTAAAATTTGCTGACGGCAAGAAGAACAAGGAATGAATCTTACACTGCTTCAACCAATTCCAAACTCCTTTGTTTACAGAATCATAATTTTAGAGACAGTAGAGATCAGGGACAACCTGTAGTCTTTTATTTTATAGATAAACCAACAAATGATCAACAAATTGGGATACTGAAAAGTTCAACTACTACAGTAACCCCTCAGATCAGTCGTTCAAATTCCTCCAGTTGTGCTGGGTATGGAGTTCAACGATACAGTACTTGTCTAGTAGGAAGATCTGGGTTTGATCACACACACACACACACACACACACACACACACACCCAATTCCTCTACTTCTAAAATCTCAAGGTTCAGTTGATACAACTTTTATCTCCTTATGTATTTACTCACTATCTTTATCACAATCTCAACTTCCAATCCATTTAGATCATTACAACTGTGGGCAAACATTTCAAAAGACCTTGGTCCCTTGGTTTATTCCCTGTGTGTGTGTGTGTGTGTGTGTGTGTGTGTGTGTGTGTGTGCTGTATTAGACAACCCCCAAGAGACTAAATGTAACTATCTGTAGGATTTTGAGTGTTACTCCCTAAATTTTTAACATCTGAGGTAAATATAGGTAGATTATAGTTACCTTTAGGTTGTCTAATTCCATTACTATTAAAGTTCCCCAAATGCACAGAATCTCCTTTTCAATCTTCCAATTAAAAGAAGATAAAAATCTACGTATATTTGTTTAAGTCAGCATTCTATCATTATAACCAATTCCTGAGATAATCAACTTATAAAAAAGAAAGATAGGGCTCACAGCTGAGGAGGTTTTAGTGCTTCACTGGCACTTTTGCTTGGGGCCTACAGTGACACAGCAGATCATGGTGAGAGCACATAGTGGAACAAATCACCCATCTCCTCACCAAGGAGCAGAGAGAAAGAGGACAGCACATCTGATTCCCACTGAGGGCTCACCCTGGGTTACCTGAAGACCTCTCTCACTAGGCCCTACCTCTAAAAAGTGTCTTCCAGTTATCACTTCAGCAGCACATATACTAAAAGTATTTTCCACCTCCCAAAGCCTCTAACATGGGTCACTGAGGGGCGTCTAAGATCCAAATAACAGCAATGCTCAAGACAGATGCATACTTTTTCTTTCATTTCTTCAACATTAATGAGAGCAATATGTTAAAGTCTCATTAATAAAGCTGTGGCTGACTCACAATATTCAATAGATCAGAAGATTCTGAGCTGAGGTTAACCTTTCCTTTGTAGGAAAGAAAAAAGTGCTAAGCAAACAAACGATGTCAATAAGACTGGAGTGGTGCTTCACGCTAATCTGGAAAACGGTCTGAATGCTTAGAAGTGGCACTCATGTGTCACTGAAATTCCATATTGTTCTTATTCCTTCTTCAAAGTTGTTTCCAAGGAGAGAACATAAATCACCTCTTTGGAAAACAGTATGCTAAAACAGTTTCCTGAAGTGTTAATTTAGCCACTCTCCTTGTAGCTATGTTTAGTATTTATGCCCTTGTTGCTCTAAGTTACCATCTTCACTTTATCTCCTCCATTTTCCCCTTTTATCAGTCCAGTCCCAGTTCCCTCTCAATGATTTTCTGCCTTTTCACTTTTCCTGTAGTGCTTGCTTTGTCTTCCAGTTTGTTCCCTTTTGGTATTCCCCTCCACCGGCGTACTAGGTCAGTACCTCAACACAGGGCTCTGGAACACAGAGGAGTAAGACAAGGAAGCACAGATCAGAGGAGCACATTTCAGCTCATTTTATGGAATCTCATGATTATATCTGGTATTAATGAAGGGTAAAGTGATAGGCAAAAGAGTAAAATCTAATAGTATAAAGTGAAACTTGAAAGTTCTGCCTTACGGAGAAGAAATAAAGCCATCATAGTGACTTTATTCAGAGAATTTTCATACCCTGATTGAAATATGCTATCAAGAAGGATGTTTCAGAAGCAGTTATATATACTACACGGGAAAAAAAAAAGTTTCATGGCTAGCCTGGAGCATATTCTAAACTGTTTTTTGTCAGATTTTATAACTCAAGCTGAGTCAAACTAGTAAGTAATCACAAAATACCTTTAGGGAAAATACAGCAATGTAGGTAGTGTGCTACCTATTTGCTTGCTGAGTTGGAACTGAACCAATACTATAGGAAATACTATAGGAAAATGCTAAAAACAAAAACAAAAAACCCTCCACCTTACTAACAGTAATATCTATACTTACACTGCTAATTAGTTAACCTCAACATTGTAATTATCTATGATCACAAAAGAACTTGTTTTCACTACCTAAAACCGTAGAAATGTCATCCTGAACATCTTGGCAAAATTTCAACTTTGAAATTACTATCTACTGTGTGAATCCTACTATTAACTTGAGTAATTACTATATACCATACTTCTACTCGTGAATTTACTTAAAATAAACATTTCTTATATGGCCATGGGTACTTCTATGAGACTAAACCAGCCAGGAAGTTTTCTGCACTAACTAAATAATGTTAGATTAAAAATATATGCAAAGTTCTGCAGCTATACAGGGTATCATTACTAAAGTTCAGATCTGTGTTGCTCAATGTTTTGGCTGTGAGGTAAGGAGGAAGGTTAGCGAATCACCTGAAAGGTAGCACAGATCACATTGCTATCAGTCAGAGGATTCATCTGGTCAATAATTATCATCATGGTATCAAGCTCAGTTTAAGAATCACTATTAGAATCTAATTGGCTTATTTGTTTTTTTCATTGATCATTCATTTAGCAGAAGAACTTGTGGTGTTATCTACTACGGCTCAGACACTATTCTAAACACAAACAATATAGTGGTGAACAATATAGACAAGGTTCCTGCCAATAAGGATCTTTTTACTGTAACAGAATTGTAAATATATATAGCAATTAAAAATAGTTTTATAAGCTGACAGTTCTACAGTAAGAAGGATATAAAGTGATTTGATACTCTGTACTAACTTGGCAGAGGTATTTCATATATAGGATAGCCCAGTCATGTTTGAGAGAACATCAATCTGAGAACTTAAATGGATAACAAGAAGCCAAATAAGGGAGAAGGCAGGAGAGATATTCTAAAAGGAAATGTGCGCCAAGGATTTAGCTCAGCGGCATAAACCCTGCTTGGCAAGCACAAAGTCATGAGTTTGATCCCTGGTACCAAAAAATTAAATAAATAAATAAATAAATAAATAAATAAATAAATAAATAAATAAATGGGAATGTAAGTGCAGAGGCCTTAAAGTAGTATATATATATAATCAACAGAAAGCAAGAATACTGGACAAAAGACTGGATTAGAAAGAGACTATTGGCCTAGGTAAGGAACCTGGATTTTAAAGCACAAACAGGAACATGAATTCAAAGCTAAGTAAATCTTCTGGGGAAGAATATAATAAGCATCTTTCTATGTCCTCACCAAGAACCATTTTCTAGATCACTGTTGCTCAAACTATGGTTTAAGAGCCAGCAGCATCAATTTTGGCATTAAGTGGAAGAGTTTTAGAAATGAGAGTATCAGGCTCTATCTTGGCACCTCTGAATCAGAATCTGCATTTTAATAATTAGCATACATAGTATATGCTGAGTGCATTCCTCAAAAGTGTTGCTCTGAGTAGTTTTGTTTCTGACAAGGACTCCAATGTTATTCTTAGCTGGCGGGGCGGGGCGGGGGAGCATTGTTCTGACGAGGAATTGGAGTAAGGAAGTATGTATAGTAAATAACTACATACATTCTTTAGGACACTGGTGCTGTTAGCCAAGTGGTGGTATTCTTGCATTTCTGAGGTTACTGATTTATTTTACAGGGAAGTGATAAAGCAACAAAGCTTGTTCCTGACTGTTTTATAATTTGGACTGTTACAGTGACTTAGTGTTACAACTTCCAATACCCAACAGACTCATTTCTATAGTTTTTGTTTCCCTGTACATTCTTATTACATATTTTTTGATTTAGAAGAATGACATCTTAAAACTGGTTCAGAGCCGATGATGGTAATTACTACTTTTTTTTTTTTTTTGGTACCGGGGATCAAACTCATGACCACGCACTTACAAGGCAGGCACTTATGCCGCTGAGCTGAATCCCCGGCCCTGCATTATTTTAAACTATATTATTTTGAATTAAAAGGAATTTCCATGTTGATAATACAGAATAATAAAAGTTTATATTCAGGTGAAGCTTACTGGATTTAAAGGAAAATAAAAATGCTATCTAATATATCAGTCAAAGTAAAGTAACCTGTAAATATGATTTGATTTGAAAAACTGTTTCTATATATAACAACACATAAGTAAATTGCAGATATTGCATATTAGACAGTACCTTCTATACAAGCCACTCATACCATGTTTTGAACTACCAGCTGATTTTTGAAAGTACGTCAGCTAATGATTAAGACTACTTTTCAACTCTGCCCTACAAAAATGTTTTAAATGTTACACATTATGTAATCAAACTGCTTTAACAACAGCACTTACGTGCCTCCTTTTTCCTATACATAATTAACAAGCTACTGAAAGAAAAACAGAAGCTTTATCTTATCCAAATTCAACTGGGAAAATGTACTACTACATGATGTCTATAAATGTTATATATAGTGAGCTTCTGCAGATCTATATTTCATGAAAAAAAAAGGTTGATGTCATTGCCAGATATCTTGGAGCTGCCAGAAAATTTTATAATGCTAGACACAAAATAACTCTAAAAATTGAACAAACAAGCTAACATTTTTCTAAAAAATACTGCTGAGATCTGAAATTATGTGAACATTGAAGCATGTTCCTTTTAAACAAAGGTGAATTACGAAAGGGAATAATGGAAACAAATTTAAAACCTACTACATACTGTATAAAGCAGAATATTAAAGATGCTTGCCTCAAGCTACACAATATTACATAATGAATAGGTTTTATGAGCCATTTAGCTAAAAAAGCTCATGTTTCTTCTCATTTACAGAACAATTATTTGGTCTAGCTGATAGATGTGTATTTTAGGTTCTTTGAAAAACAGTAATCAAGGATCCTGCAGTGAGCCAAGAATCATAGGGGCAGATGACATCACACATACCATTAGCCTTCATAAACAGCTCTCTAGCCAAAAGGTCTACCTTACCCTCATGCATCAAAGTGACTCTCTTGCTTCAGTGTATAGGCTACACTTATGCTTAATTGTGGGAAAACAGTCAACTCTAATAATAAAACAATTTCAGCTGTTTTCAAACAGATAAATACCAATTACAGTATTATTTGTAATAAATAATTTATAATAAATAATTTATAAAAAGCTACTCTACTATGGCATTTGAAGCTATATAGTATTTTCAAATATTATCTTTTTTTTTCTCATGGGGTCTAATTCCCATTCCCTTTAATATTTACAGACATAACTTTATTTTTAATTATAGTCAAAACTCCAGGTGTGGGAGAAACATGGGCTACTGCTACTAAAGAGATGAGAAAATTTGATTTCATAATTTCCTTCATTTTTCTTACAAACAAATCATAGTTATCATCCATCTGTTGATCTTAAAATTTCTTGAGAGTTTAAAAAGCAAGATTTAGCTAAAGACATAAGCCCACAATTCCAGTTCTTCAGGTGGCTTGGGTTATTATTTATATAAAATTATTAAAGAGATTTGGGAAGTTAATCACAGAATTGAGTTACAAGTATTCAAAACATATTTCTATATCATAAATTGAAACAATATAGTATTTTTTATTGCAGGATATCTTGGCAAAAATACTTCATTTTCTTAAAAAGCTACTTCTGAATATAAAAATTTTCAAGTTTTTTCAAAAACTTGTTATTAATTCATTTACTTTACAAGTATTTGAGCATATATTATATGCATGGAAACGTGTCAAATACTGTGAAGGATGTAAAATTACACAAGAGTTGGTTTGTCTTTTCCTGTAAAAGGCTTACTAAAATCAGCACCCATATTCCTTTTAAAATACTTTATCCCTTTGAGATATAAAATCTGAGGATGTATAAGAAAACATCTGTGCATTCCCTAAGTGGTAATTACCTGATCTTGCAATGACATCACTGGATTATTCTTGGTAGTGTTGATGTGAAGAACATGGTATCTATTCTTTGCACACAGGTCATAGGCGATATTTGTAAATGAAGTGCTTGCAGTTTTGGGAACTCTGTTATAAATGATCACCATGTCTTCTTCCTCATCTAAAGCTGCATCTTGCCGAGGTCCATCCAGTGTATGTCGCTGTTTACTTTCTCCAACTTCATGTCTTGCGAAAGCCCTTTCTGCAGAGAAAAAGACGGGAACTAAGTTTCTGTTTTCCCCCCAGATACTGGGGATTGACCCAGGGCCTTCGCACTGAACTGCATTCCCAACCTCTTGAGTTAAGGTCTTGCTAAACTGCTAATTTGCCTAGCGGGGACTTGAATTTGCAATCCTCTTGTATCACCCTCCTAGATGCTGGGATTACAGGTGTGTGCCACCATACCTGGCTAGTTTTTAACACTGTTTGAAACTTATGAACACTGAACATTGGACCATAGTAAGGAAAGACAAACAAAAGCAAAGATCAAAGCATACAGGAAATATGAGCAAATTGCTTAAGATTTTAGGAGGATCGATCTAGTTGATGCTAAAACAGCTTTAACCTATAACATAGTTTTCCTGTTTGAGAACTGAGTAAGAGCAGGTGAAGGAAAGTTCTGATAGCTTTAGAATTATGTTTGATGGATAATACATTCACATATCAATCACAAAAGTAGAGTCCTTGAGTTTAGAACAGCAGAAACCAGAGAGTACTTCAGAATGGTTCAAAAATCACTTTACATTCTAAAAGAATTTCTATGGTCTGAATGAATTTTCACACACAAAGACATTACATGGAACAATAAATTTCACAGTAAAAAAATGCACTTAGAAAAGAAATCACAAGGGCCAGGGATTTAGCTCAGTATCATAAGCGCCTGCCTGGCAAGCATGAGGTCATGAGTTCAATCCCCAGTATCTGGGAAAAAAAAAAAATCACATATAATTTAAGTAAAGGTTTTGAAATTTATTACTTAGATTCAGTAATTTCCTGCTTTATCAAAATTTATCAGGGGAGTGACTATAAAGGCTAGCATGACAGTAAGAAGAGAAAAAAACACCCTCACCACGAAACTTTTTGAGTGTTACCTATTGGTGACAGACAAGTCCTGGCTATTTTTTAGGGGACAGGGAATAGCAGGGATTGAATAGAAGGGTGCTCTACCCTACTGAACATTACTGGCACCTTTTTTTATTTTGAGACAGGGCCTACCTTGTGATGATCCTTCTGCATCAAGCCTCCCAAAGTGCAGGGCTTACAGCTGGCAAGTGTTCACTCCCAGTTTATTTAAATTTTCTGGTTCCTCTATTTCAAATCACTGTCTACTATGGGGTTTCAAGCATTTTGCTTTCTACTACTCTCTATAGAATGTAAATATCAGCTTCAAACTTTTTTGTAGAATAAGGAAGCAGGAAGACAAGGAAAAGGCGGGGTCTCCAAGAAAAGCACTGATTACTTTGGACAAGCATACTTGTTCACATCTGGCATGTGCCTTCCCTATCACCAGATCTTTGTACAAGTTTTCTCATCTTCCTTTTTACACTCTTCCATTCTTCTAAAACAAATACATTCAGCCTTCACATTTCAATTCAATTACCACTTGCCAGGAAAACATTACCTCACCTCCCCAGTGAGTTCAAATCATTTTTTAAAAAATACAATTGTAGGGCCAGAGGTTTAGCTCAGTGGCACAAGCACCTGCTTGGCAAGCGTCAGGTCCTGAGTTCGATCTCCAGGACCAAATAAATAAATAAAGATACAATTGTATCTCTTTTATGCTATATATGTCTCACTGTATTTATCCTAATTGCAATTTTACATCATACATGTGGTTATTAGTGTCCCACTCCTATGCTGGCAATTTAACACAGTAACATCAAACAGCAATGTGGTATAACTTTACAATTCAGGCTTCAAATACTGTATTTTAGTTGAGGAGCATGCATCTTATATGTTAGTTCAGAATTCACATTACAGAATGCATTTTGAGCTGAGGATTCACATTTAGAAGCCTTCAATGAAAGATTCCAGGCCTGCTACTTACTGACACTATGTCTTTCAAAACAAGAGGATAAGCACATACAGGACAGGTGAGTGTATGCATTATACATTTCTATGCAAATGCACATGCTCTTTTCTTGGTGGTGGGACAGGGAAAGCCAACTACCTTAATGGTGAATGCATCCCTGGACTGCCTTGGATGACCTGGAGGTGTTAGGTAGGTAAATGTGCAAATAGATCTAATGGTGAGAAATAAAGGTTGAAGTAGAAAACAGATGTCTGGGAAAAACCATCAAAACAGATAAAATGCTTAGCCTAGAATATACAGCATGGAGAGAAATCCCAGGACAAAAGCTTAAGAAACTCTTAAAAGACAGCTAGAAAAAGATCATCTAAGGCTAAGAAGAAATAGAAAAAAAGTGTCAAGAAAGAAGCATATGTCATACTGTTGTTTGTTAAAGTGATACTGCTTTATAAATAAACATAAATCAAGATAACATATGATGTTAGGTGTCACATTGGATTTGGAAATTGTCTTTATTCAACAAATACTTATTGGGCCTATGAAATTAACAATTATAAAGAAATCTTACCTTTTAAACAATCTCAAACTAATACTAGATCTCAAAACTAATATAATACTGTTATGTCCACAATGAAACTTAAAAAGTGTCATTGATACTCAAGTGTTGACAGAAGTATTAACGGTTTCTTCTAGCAGCCCAGGTATTTATGAAATTAATTTTTAAAAATTCACTGAAATCAATGAAGCTGAATTTACTCTCATTTTTTTTTTAAATCACGTATTTGGAAAAACACAGGTATCTGTTTTAACTCAAGTATCTATGTCTTATATATCTATATCTTGTTTTAAATCAATAAAATCTGTATCTTCTATATCTATATTTTGTTTTAAATCAAGTATCTATATCTTTTATAGATAAAATCTATATCTTGTTTTAAATCAAGTATCTGTATCTTCTATAGATAAAACAGATACCTCTTTTTTAGGAATAATATATTTCTTTGCATTCTCTACAAGCATTTTTACTTTTGACTAAATACACAGGATGATTATTAATAGGGTTAGACCTAAGACTATATAAAAAAGGCAAATACAGTGTGGAAACTTAAGCAATTTTTTGTTAGCAATAGTTATGAAATAAACTCTCAGCTGAATAATAGTTACTACTGTTGGTGGTAGATTCTTTCCCTGTGATAATACTTAAAATCATGAGTGTTGACACATAGCCAGATCTGTTTTTATTATCATTAGTAACACATACTAACTGTACACATTAATCGACTATGTATTCATAACCATGTCCCTCTGTGTCCATCCATCCTTCCTCCCCGCCCTCTCTCACCCCCTGTAATCCCTCTTCTACTTTCAGGTTACCCTTTTTCCTCTGGATACCAGGTGTGACAGAAAACACATGGTATTTGTTTTTCTCTGTCTAGCTTATTTCACTTAACACAATGTCATCCAGTTCCATCCATTTTCCTGCAAATGAACGGATTTTGTTCTTTGTGGCTGAGTAATACTCCATTGTGTGCATATACCATATTTTCTTGACAGGTACTTAGGCTAATTCCTTGTCTCAGTTATTGTGAATAGAGCTGCAGTAAACATGGGTACACAGTCCGCACGCTGTTTTTGTTTTCCTCAGATACCTTCCTAGCTGGAACATAGGTGGTTTTTGTTTTGTGAGGAACCTCCACACTGTTTTCCATAGTGACTGTACTAATTTACATTTCCATTAACAGTACATAAATGTTTGTTTTCTCTACATTCTTGCCAGCATCTAATATTTTGTTGTTATTATTTTTAATGCCAGTTATTTTAGGACAAAAAAGATCTGGCTTTTTAAATAATGAAATACTATTCAGTCATAAAAATAAACTGGAAATTTTTATAGGTAAATGGATGCAACTAAAGATCACACTCATAACTGAAATAAATCAGTGTAAACATCGTATTTTCTCACTAATGTTAGAAACTGAACAAGTAAATAAGATCCAAAGTGTACAACAGATAGTATGAATTGGGAAGAAATTTCTCAAAAGAAAAGACAAACTGTGATGGGGGAAATGGAAAAGAAAGAAAGGAGAAATGAAAAAAAAATATTTATACACAAGATAGTTAAGACAGTTATACAGCTAGTTTCTGTTAGTTTACTGAAAAGAAAGATTTTTGCTAACATTATTTGGACAAGGTAACATGCCTACATCTTGTGCTCTGAATAACTACAATGAAGACAAAAATATGCAATGTATTAATTATTGTAACTCTCCTCTCTTTAAAAAAAAATGATAGTCATTTTAACAGGGAAAAGATGGAATCACATCATAGTTCTAATGTACATTTTCCTTATAGCTAAAGATACTGAACATTTTTCATGTATCTATTAGGCATTTGTACATTTGAGATATGTCTATTCAGATCATCTCCTGATTTTTAAAATTGGATTGCTCCTTTTTTGATGTTAGTTTTATTTTTTAATTCTTTGTATATTGTGGATATTAATCCTTTATCTGATGAGTAGTCAGCATTCTGTAGGTCATCTCTTCAGTCTGTCAGCTTTCTTGGCTGCACAGAAGCCTTTTAATCTGATCAATATCATTTGTTGGGTTCTGGTTTGGAGTTCTATACAGAAAGCGGTTGCCTGTGTATGGCCACTCTTTGCTCACTAAATAAGTAAGTAGTAATCAGTATTTCCAGGGTTGTTTCCCCACTGGTGCTCTACATCTAGTTAGTATGGCTTTTTCTGAGGCTCTTTTATATCACTGGGAATGGCGCATTAGTTATCGGGCATCTGCAGTGCACTTAAAGAATCTAGGTAGTGTATGTACAGTACTTAGATACATTTGATGTAGTTTTCTTTGTGTGGGAATAAAAAATCATCAAGCGTCTGCTACACAACTTATTTCAGAAACCCCACAAGTGCACAAACAACACCAGGTATACTCTTGGGAAGGAAACTCCTGGCAGGGCTGGCACCTCCGGCACTATTTCCAAACAGTGAAGGCTAACGCTAACTCCATGGCAACTCTAGCTCCTTTAGGTTCCTGGTGGCAGTGGCACATTTCTGACTATGGATGAATCTTTCCATGTGGCACATTATCAACAAATACAAGTCTTTCAAAAATATGACTCTATAAAAGTTGTCTTGTGTGTTTCATGGATTTCTCTTAGATCTCAATTATAAGCAAGGGGGTCCATGACCTCAGATTAACTACCACTCAAAAGAAAATGGCTCAGATGGGGAATTATTAATAACCTGCTAAAAGTCATTACGTTTTAGAAAAAAGTTAATTGCAAGAACAGATCAAAGGAGAAAAAAAAACTCAAAGGGGAAACCAATAGTGCCAACCAAAGAAATGCCTATGGCTGAGGGGTGCCAGGGCATATGAATGACTGTGTGGGACTTCCTGGAAGATGTGCCTACTGTAGCACTAGATACAATATAGTATATCGGAATTAAAGTTGCTACTCATACATTTTTAGGGGTAAGTCTTGAGCAGTGTTTCCAAATACTGCTCTGAATAGCAATTTATTCCCTAGAAAATGTGTACACAATGAGAAGCAACAAAGCTGAATTAAAAGAAAGCTATTCTGAGGCTGTTTAATTCTTCAGCACCTCTTACTGACAATGTACTTATCTAGTTAGACATTATTTGATCATGAAGTACTACTTTTTAATCATTGTGAGTTTAATAGTTTTCTGATTGCATACATCATCTTCCTGTAAGTTTTATTCAGCTGAAATAATCTCTTTGAACTAATCACTATGGAGACTGAAAAAATAAATTTTTACATTCAAGGCTGAGGGATGGATTCTCAACACTGGTAAATGCCTTGTTGTGTGGTTTCCAGGTAATCAACAAGGGATATATATATATATATATATATATATATATATATAATTAAAATATATAGTTATAGTTAAACCTGGATCATCTTATAAAAAAGTGTACAATGTCTTAAGAAAACAAACCCATTCTTTCTGCAAAATACAACTAAATACCCTGTACATTTTCTGCTAAACAATCTCTAACAGGTGGATAGAAGGGAGTCTAGATGGGGAACATGGGGACACAAGAAAAAGATAGTGTGGGTTCCCTAAGTTTTCTTTTTGCTTAATATAGCCCAGACTTGGAGGTATAGAAGAGACAAACTAGAAAGAACCACAGACTAACACTAGCTCTTTCTAGCCAACAGATCAGGAGAAGATACATATATAGGTAGAGAACTTGCAGGCAATAATCACTCTACCTTTAGCTAAATTTTACAGGGGAAAAAAAAGTCCCACCTCACTACACACTACAGTCCAAGTGCGAAGCCAAGATGTCTACCCTCATAAGACATAGTAAGGTACCCAAGACTTAGGAGACAGAGGAGGCCAAGTGAGGAGTCAGGACTTTCACCCCAGGAAGCGGGAAACAAGGTACCTCTGCAGTGTCAAAAAAGTAATTAAAGAGTCTGAACTTCCACTTTCACACAAAGTAATGAGAGTAGCCTTCCTCTCCCCATTTGATGGTGTCAGAGGAGATCTAATGGATAGTCAAGACCCTTGGCCATCACCTGGAGTAATGAAGCCACATTTACCCTGGCACAGCAGTAACAGTGAACCTGCTGGGAGCTGACAGAGGCCACTGGGAAACTGGACTTCATCCTCCACTTGGCAGAACAGAGCAGTGCCTCCTCCTTTTGTCAGAGTGGTATCAGAAAAGGCTAACTAAAACAAAATTTAAATAATAAACTCGTAACACAAAAGTGTTCAGGTTTAAGTCAAATACTCATCGTAACAAGAACCAGTAGGATCTCAAACAATCAAGAAACATGACATAAAGATGACGTCCTGGTCAAATAATAATTCAATGCTTTAATAAGTGGTTATGAACAGTCTTGTACCAAATGAAAAACAAAAAGTCTCAGCAAATCAGTATAGAAACGAAACACATAAACAAGAACCAAAGGAAATTTTAGAGCCCCAAAACACAATTGCTAAAGCATAAAGCTCAATGAATGGGTTCAACAGCAGAATGGAAGGGATGTGTGAGAAAAGCTTAGTGAAACAGAAGATAAGACAAAAGAAGTTACCCAATTTGAATAACCGTAGGAAAATAAACAAACAAACAAACAAAAAAAATAGCAACAAAGGTAGCCTCCAGGAACTGTGTTATAATGAAAGATTTAGTGCTGGTGTTAAAAGAGTCTTTGAAGGACAGGAGAACAGGGCTGAAAGATACTCAAGGGAATGCTGGCTGAAAACTTGGCACAATTGTCAAGAGACATAGACATATTGAATCAAGAAGCTGAATGGATTCCAAGTTAAGATAAAAACCAAAAATATCTATGTAGGCCATGACACACCATAATTAAATTTCTGGGAAAAAAAATTCTTGAAAGCAACTACAGAAAATGAAGTCTGTTGAAGAAAAACTGGAATTACAGCGTATTTCTCCCTAGAAACCACGAAGTCACAAGAAGTGTACATTATTTCTCAAGTGCTGAAGTAAAAGAATCTTATATCCAGAGAAAACAATTCTCAGGAATGAATGAGAAAATACCTCATTATGGAAGAAAATTAAGATTTATTGCAAGCTGAATTACCCTAAAAGACCAACTGAAGAAAGTTCTGTAAGGGGGCTGGGGATACAGCCCAGTAAGCCTAAGCACCCACTAGGCAAGTACAAGGTCCTAAGTTCAATTCTCAATACCAAGTAAAATAAAATAAAATAAAAGTTCTCTAAGCAGAAAGGATAAAAGAAGAAACTTTAAAACATTAAGAAAGAACAAAAATAGAGTAAAATATGGATTAATACAATGAGCTTATTTTGAGTTTTTGCAAGTATGTTTGACAGATAAAGCAAAAATTATGATACTGTGTGATATGGTTTTAAATGTATGTAGAGTATACGTTTAAGATGATAATACTGTAAATTGGAGAACAGAGGAACATAAAGTAGAGGTTAGGTTTCTATACTTCACTTTGTTAAATGATGGCAACAAACTGATAAGTGGTATTTATATAATGAAATGCATAAAAATAAACCATAAAAACTAATATAACGATTTTAAACTCAAAACATGCTAAAAATAAATCAAAAGGCAATTGTAAAAAAAATGTACAAAAAGAAAACAAATGCAAAATAAATAAAACGTCCTCCAAATAAAGCTTAAAAATACATTGAAATGAATGAAAGTGAAAATAAAACATACCAAAATGTATGATATACAACTAAAACAAGACTGAGGGATACATTTTTCATATGATATGCATACACTAGAAGAGTGTCCAATAATCAAAGACATACAAATAGCAAAAACCACATTAAAAGATGTTTGACATATCGTTAATCACTGGGGAAATGCAATTCAAAACCACAACATAATAACTACTCACACTCACTCAGATGGCTATAATTAAAGAAAAATGACATTGCTAGAGGAATATAAGATCGTACATGTATGATTAAAGACAGTTTGGGGGCTTTTCAAAAAGTTAAACATAGAATCTGACTTAGCAATTCCATTCTTAGGTATACATCAAAAACAAAACAAAAAACAAACATCAAAAAAACACCCTGGAAATACTGGGAAAGTGTAAGCAAAAACTTAAAATCAAAAGGTGAAAAAACCCAAACATCCACCAACAGATGAATGAATAAACTAATAAACTAATTTCAGTATACATGTACAGCAAAACGTTATTTGACCTTAAAAAAGAATAAAATACTCCCAAGTATGGTAGCGTACACCTGTAACCTCATATCTATTCAGAAGGCTGAGACAGAAAGGCATCAAGTTTGTTCCCACCTGGGCAACTTAGTACAGCCTATCTCAAGATAAAAACTTAAAAAGGGTTGATGAATGTAGTTGACAGTAGAGAGTCTCTGGGTTCTATCCACAGTACTGCAAAAACAAACAAAGGAACAAAGTATTGACCCAAGCTACAATATGGATGAACCTCAAAAATATTAAGTGAAAGTAGTCAGATACTAAAGGCCACATGTTACACAAAATATCCATAATAGTTAAATCCATAGAAACAGATTTGTGGTTTTCACAGGATGAGAGGAAAGATTGGGAGCACCTGCTGAATGGTTATGAGGTTCCCTTTGGCGTATTAAAAACAGCTGGTGGTTGTGTAATACTATGAATTTATTAAATGCCACTAAAATTTACTTTAGTGCGTTTTTGTTGTTGTTATTGTTGTTTTTGGTATGGGTATGTAAGACTTCGCACTTGCCAGGCAGGCACTTACACTGCTGAGCTAAATCCCTGGCAAAATTTACTTTAAAATGACTAGTCAGGCATAGTGGTTCACACATGTAATACCAATATTCAGTAAGCAGAAGCAGGAAAAGTCTGAGTTTAGGCCACCTAGCCTACACAGCAAGACACTGTCTCAGAAAAACAAACTGCTAATTTGTATTATGTGAACTTCAAAAACAAAGTACAAAAATACTTAGATCTTATACAATGGGTTCATATTAACAACAGTAATATTAAAAGTGTTTCAGAAATATGAGATGGTTGTTGTAGTCAGGGATTATGAGGAGAAAAATTACAATCAGGACACAGAATTTATAATATTATTTTATGATGGTCACCCAGAGTTAAACACAGATAATGCAGTAAACTGTCCACAACACTAAAGACCCAGAATATTCAGCCAAGTGCCTGGATCCCACAGCAATGTCCTGCATGAGTCCAGCTGAAGACCTAGAGCTCATGACAAGGATGCACATACCAGTCTGTTTTACGGATTTGCGCTGTGAAGGCTCAAAAGTCAGCAGTGGAAGCTAGAAAGTCTATGCCAGCAGGATGAAGGAGCTGTGCCAGTAGGTTGAAGGTTCTATACTGCAGTGGAGAAGTCATGCTCAAAATAAGGACCACGGCTCCCCTGAAAAGTACCACAACCATCCTCAGCAACAAGGAGGTCCTACGCTCCTCTGACAATGAGAACAGTGGAGTACATGCTAAAAAGCCACTGTGTCAAGCTTCTCCTGGAGATTAAACAGCACACATCTTCCCCTCCAGAGCCAGGAAGCGATGCTCAATTATAAGGAGCACAGCTCCCCCAAAGTGAACCACAGCCACTCTCACTGACAAGGTCCAAAGCTCCTCTGATGACAATGGTCAAATTCATATGGGGATGTCAGCATGACAAGCTCCTCCAGGAGAACCAACAGCATGAAACAGCAACATTTAGGAGAACCCACAATGCCTAGCACTTCTCTATGTCTCTATTTATGCTGGCAACTTTCCTCAGGTGGGCCATCGACACTCAGCACCATGCTGATTTAATTCAGCTGGTGTTAAATGGAACACTTTTTAAATCTGTAACAACAGTTTGTAAAATTCATCCATTCTTACTTTCTTTAAACCTTTGAATGCTTCTATGTATAAGGACCTTTTCTAGGACCATGCAGATACATATTTTACATGTATATTATGCTTTCCTGCCAACTCTATGAGGTATGATTAAAAACTGAGGTGAAAGCTGTCATAGTAAAAGACACATTGTCAATAATCCCTTTCAAAGTAATCCCCTTAATTTCACATACATGTATCGCATCACTCTTACCCCTTTCTGAAGCAGTTCTCGTATTGCTCTTTTCTGAGTGTCTTTAGTTGTGCTGTCATAGCTGCTGTGCTATCCTGATTTGATTAAAATGTTTACCCTTCCTGGCTGTTCTGACTGAGGAGGCGCCAGAAGTCACATAGCGGTATGTGATAATCCAGTGGGAAGGACATACCTTAATGCTCTCACAAGCCGGGATTACAACACGTTGCCTGCAGCAGCAGCAGCAGCAGCAGCAGCAGCAGCAGCACTCAGTTACTTCAGATCACTTTATAAAGATACTCACAGAACGGGACTTACAGAACTGCTTCAGAAAGTGGCAAGAACAATGGGATAAGTGTGTTTGAAGCAAGTGAGCGTATTCTGAGGGAGATTAATGGCAATGTGTCTTTAATAGATTTTTAAATGTGAATATTTCACCCTAATTCTATCACACCTAATACATTAATTCCTAATACTAATAAAAACACAATATAAAATAAAAACCAAATTTTCTGCCAAACAATCTGACTGATAAAACAGCACTGAAAATATATCTATTAGGTAAGAATATTAAAGTAGTTGTAAAATATCCTATAAACTCAATAACTCCCAGTATAATTCTTCTCTTTTTATTGCTAAGGTTACTAAATTAAAATGTAAGTTATAGTCTGCTTAATGTACTTGCCAAACTTGATGACAGATTTTATAGTTATTTCTAACATAAATGTGAAATTCTTATATTAGTTATAACATTCTTTTAGTAACCTAAGAAATTCAGTAATAATGTATATTAAATAACTGGTAACAGCTAAAAGTAAATTCTCAGTTTTAGGTGTTTTATATGTACAGGCCATACTAAGTGTCTTATTTGCCTTGTCTTAGGTTTTGATCCATTTAGATTAGGAAACAATTTAGATTAGATTAGGAAACTGAGTTTCAAGGAAGAGATCAACAGCAGATTATTGATGTCAGGAAAGCATTCTGGGGTGAATCTGGCTCCAGAGTCTGCCTTCTCCATTGTACTGACTGTCTGAGGTTTAGTACTTTTCTATACTGAATTAGAAGGCAGTAGAGCTTCACAGTTAAATACAGCATGAAAACATTACAGAAATACCCATTTTTCTGTTAAGTGTCTTAAAAATTTTTTTTGAAGTATCTTATTTTGGAATTGCAAAAGCATTTTGCAATTGTTTTTATAACATACTTCTAGAAAATTCATAATTATATAATATTCTAAGTAGCACTCTTGAACAAGAGGGAAAAAATGCAAGTTTTTTTCATTTGTGCATTACTGTATCGATAGTAAGGACTACAGAAAGTCTAATATAAGGCCTTATTTTTTTCTATAAAAGTACCAGCATAAGTATAGATATATATTAATAAAAATCACAAAATGAAACTTCTCCAAATTACACTTCAGAAAAATGCCATTCTGCCTTGATTTTATAGTATTCAATACAACACAGGTATAAGACCAGAATCAGGTTTGCCATCATCTATCTTTTGAGGACAACATTTCTAGGAGAAATTATATTCACCTATGATCATTCACCTTGCCTTTACTTTACCTGCCATTAATGCTTGTGCAGAATATCTATCTTTAAAATATAAAGTATTATAGTTAAAAATCACAGGTGCTGACTCAAGGCTTCATTCTTTACCTATTTCAATTACCTGAAAACTCTTGGTATAAAATGGGGGGCCCAATTAACCTTTACCAAAACACTGTGTCTCAAATCATCCTTTGCCTTTTTAAAAAACTTCTTAAATGAAGTGTTCTATTTTCAATTTCCATCTTGTTCAAAATTGAATAAATGCCATTATAACAAATGTCATAAGAACAAAGTACTTCTAGATCCAAGAAATGGTTGAAATATTGCTGGAAAGCACACTAAATATATTAAGACTTGAAAGGATGGGGCTGGCTTTCAAAATCAGAGGTGGATAATAATGAAAGACACGAAAGACTGGGTAGTAGCACAAACTGATAACAAAGTACTAGCATTTGAAAATAAAATTATTTAACAAAAATAATGTGAAGCAGGTCCAAAAACATCTATAATAATTTTAATCTATGTTGATAAACACAATGATTAGAATAGCAACTGTTTCTAATTACTGTACTTTACTGAAGTCTTAAAACAGCTGCTTAAAACTGGCAGGATCACCTATAGAATCCGTACAAAGTTAGAATTGAAACTTTTATCTGTCTGACATGCCTCCATTTCTAACTAAAATGCAGTAGCTGCTGTCATAAATCACAGGCAGAAACAGTTCCTGAGACCCTGGTTTTCAATTACACAAGAATACTATGTGTCATTTCAGGCCAACACTAAAACCTAGAGGACATTCAGAATGTGGACTGACCATGCCATTCAAAGGACTGGCAGAAAATCCAAAAAAGGACCAAAACTATCTCAAAATATTTGAAAAATCATTGTGAAGACAAAGCACCAAGGCAGACCGTGGCTCAAAGGAGTTGGCTTTATAAGTCATCAGGCTCTTGAGATGCTCTCAGAGGTCGTATGAGGAGGGCCTGCTGAGAAACCTCTAGAGTGGACTTCAGCACTGATGAGAGCTAAAACCAAGGAACCCCTGGCACATAACACAAAACTCCTAAAACTATGACATTAATTTCTCTATTATCAATACAAACTTATTTTTTCCAGTTTTCATTTTTTTACTGCATATTTGCAGTGCATAGCAATTACATTCCTTTTGAAGACTGGCTCATGCATATAACACATCTCAGTTCTTCTTTCATCCCTTCCATTCCCCTCCAATTCTGATCTTCCCATATGAAAAAGATTTGTCTACTTGTTTCTTATTATCTGCCTTTTATTTTGCTCTTTATTTATAATTTGAGTTTCTCCTATAAGAAAAACCATGTAATATTTAAGCTTGTGTATGATTTATTTCAGTTAACATGACTTCAAGGTGTATCCATTTTCCTACAAATGACTTGTGTATCCTTCTTTATGGCAGAGCAATATTCCATTGTGCAAAAATACATTTTTCTTTACCCATTTATCTGCTGATATGACATATAGGCTGCTCTCAAGACTTAACTATTATGAATAGTGCTGTTGTAATTGACCCAGCTATTCATCTTTAAGAGATAAACTTTAAAAGTTCAGGGCCAGCCTGTGCAACATAGTAAGACCTTGTTAAAAAACAAAACAAAACAGGTTTATACAAGGTAAGTTAGGTTCTAAAAAAAAAAAAAAGATTGTTATGCTAGGGATTTAGCTCAGTGGTGTAAGCACCAGCCTTGCAAGTGTGTGGTCCTGAGTTCCATCCCCGATGCCAAAAAAAACAAAACAGAACAAACAAAAAAGATTGTTATAAAAAGATTAAAGGAGGTAACTAAGGAAGGCAAGATATTATTTTCTGAGTAGACAAAATAAGAAGCATTGTAGGCATAGGGAAAAGCATGAGCAAAGTGTTTGGAGGTACAATATTGAAGAGTGCACCTTTGCCCCAGAAGCAGGTCTCAGTAAGCTTCAAGTACAGGAGGACTAAGGACAATGTAAAGACAGGTGAGCAAAGGCTGCAGCACAATGCATTAATCATTATGCTGGGAATATGAATTACATTCTATCAGCCACCAGGTCTCAAACTTACTGCAACTCTAACACTCAGGAGGTTGAGGCAAAAGGATGGAGAGTGAAGCCATCTTACACTTCATGATGAGACCCTATTCCAAAAAATAAACAAGTGTGGCATGCATGCCTATACTCACACCTGTAATCATAGCTCTCTGGGAAGCTGACGCAAAAGGACCTAAAGTTTGAGCGCTAGCTGGGCAATTTATCAAGACTCTTGTCTCAAAATTTAAAAAAAAAAAAAATTTTTTTTTTAAAAGGCCAGTGGATGTAGCTCAGTGTAGAGGCTCTGGGTTCAATTCCTGGTACTAGGGAAACTTAAAAGATAATTACTTCAAACATAACAAAGCATGTTAGCAAAACTGACAAATTTGTGAAAAAGTTGTATTTCTGAAACAAAAAATAATTAGTGTCACTACTTTCAATTTTTACAAATCTTTTTAAATGTCTGGCTCAACACAAAATAATAGATTCTCACATTTGCTTCTCCACTCAAAATATTACCACTTACTATTTGAGTTTAAGCCTATGAAGAAAATTAGATTCTTATAAATACAACTGGGAAAAGATGTATTTAACAACCTTTCAGGTCATTGAAATTATACTTCTTAGACACTATACTAAAATTCAGTATGTGTTAACTTCTTAAAAGGTAATTGCAATGTGACAGAAAACCATATTAACGAAAGTACACTGTTCATACTCATATAAACAAACACAGAATGCTACGTTGATCTATTTTACAATACCATCATAAAAGTACTGGTTCATGGAGTGATGCAAAGTCTCCAAATTCTAATACATTTAATTATACATTTTTTAAAAAATACAGTGTATCACAGCCAATCTTATCAGAAAAGTCTGAAACTGGGAAGCTGTCATGTTCATGGTGGCAGATAGAAGTTTTTAAAAATTCTTATAATTGGCAACTAATATTGTAAGTTGTTTTGCTTAAAGTGACAAGTTCACTGTTCATTTTTTAGAAAATATCTGCCAAGTACCCGAGTCAGAATAAACACAGCTATTCTGTTGGTTGTTTCTTCAAATAAAAAACTGTGTTCTCAATATAGTAAAAATGGCTATACTTCCAAAACTGACATACAGATTTAATAGAATCCCAATCAAAACACCAAGAGCATCCCCCAGAACTAGAGAAAATATTCCAAAGATTCATATGGAACATTAAGAGACTCAGAACAGCTAAGCAATCCTGGCTAATAAGAGCAAAGACGGGAGGCATCAAAATCCTGAAATTGAAGTTATGCTACAAAGTCACAGTAATAAAACAGCTAGGTACTCGTACAAAAAGAGATGTGGATCAACGGAACAGAATAGAGGATGCAGAAACAACCCCAGGAATATTCAGCTATATGATCTTTGACTAAGGAACCAAAAACACACATTAGAGGAAAAACGGCCTCTTAATATTTAAATGGTGGTGGGAAGAGTGGCTAGCCATATGAAGAAAACTGAATTTAGATCCATACTTTTCAGCATGTGCTAAACATCAAAATGGATCACAGATCTAAATGTTGAACAGAAACAATCTGCTGGAAGGTAAAACTCTTGAAGACAAAGGCTCAGGGAAGGTCTGTTTGAACAGAATCCCCATTGCACAAGAACTGCATTAAGAATTAACAAATGCGATTATAACAAATGAAAAAGCTTCAGCACAGCCAAGTAAACAACCACAGAGTGAAGAGAAAACCTAAAGAATGGGAAAACTTTTTGCTAGCTCCTCCATGGACAGAAGACTAATATCTAGAATATTAGTTGTTTATACAACTCAAAAATACTAGACTGTCTCTAATAAAAGACTCAATCAAAAACGGGCAAGTAAAATGAATAAATACTTCTCAGAAGAACAAATGGCCAATAAATACATAAAAAATGTTCAACACTGTGAAACATAATGATATTGATTCTTAAGTTTTGGGACCATTATTCTATCACCTGGGACACTAACTTCTTAGCCCCTGAATTAGTAACAAGCAAAGGTGGGAAGGCAGTAATCTCTATTTTAACAAACACCCCAGCTAATTCTGGTGCACTGTCATACTGAGAACCTCTGCTCTACAATATGATGTGCCTTAAACTGCAACGAAATAACAGCAAGTTTTCAGCACTGCTAATTCTAATTTTCAAGCAGGTGATGGATTAGGTTTTGGATAATGATTTTCAAGCCCAGCTGGAGTTGAGTCCTAGTTACTCCTTATTCTTTTTACTTACTAGTGAATAGTACACCAGGTGCAGTTTTTGAAGTGTGAAAATAATTTAGTTCTGTAGGCAGTGCTGGCATTTCTTTCTTGATTTTGAAAATGCTTTAAACTCCTTGGTTATGATATTTACTCCAGCAATCAAAGTACATACATTTTAATAGTGGTTTGGACTTCTGCTAAGAGTTAAGGAAATATCTGAATATTCCTGCCAGTTTAATATCAAAATTGATATTTTAGCTGGAAGGATTACAAAGTTTACTTTGCTGAATTTGTCCTGTTGTATTTTTCTGCCAATATCTGCATTTTAAGAATTTTAAATGTCTTCTCAGAATAATTTCCTTTATGTCTTCTTCACATTTTCCATGTTGTTACATCTTTACTTTTACTTTAGGAGGAAAAATGCCAGCAGAAATTTATTTTAGTTAAATGCATTTTATAATATAAAACCTAACTATGTGCTGTGTGAGTACAAACTCATTATGCTTTCAAAAACATTCTAAAAGCATAAGAATGAAGCAAACATATGTCTTACATCTGTTTTTTATGTCTTACTCTGAACTAAATATGAATACTTAATACTGGACACTATGGCCAAAAATCCCTTAAATATTCATTAGTAAACACATCGCCAATAATCTCATCAAAACCAACATATATATTTTCTCTAGACCAAAAGCTGATGGTCTTAAAATCTTGCTCTGAAGCTCTGCTCTTTATTTTTAACTTGATCCTCTTCCTTCCTGAACTCATTCACTTTCTTTTACATCAGTCGATACTTTTGTGTTGTGATTCCTAAATTCCTATCTTCTAGTTCACAATTTTAGTTCTTCTACTTCAGAACTTTCTTCTGAAATATAATTTTCACGGGGATTTAGCTTAATGGCACAAGCGCAGGCCTGGCAAGCACAAGGTCGTGTTTGATCCCTGGTACAAAAAAAAAAGAAACGGAATTTTCAGTGATCTATATATCACCATCTGGATGTTGCGTGGTACAGCTTACTTTACCTAAAACTGGTAATTCAAGTTTTTCCCTCCTGCTAACACTATGGAGTTAAAGTTACATTAATAATAGCCTATGTTTCATTTGGTCTTGAGCCTAGATGTTTTTTCCGTAACCTCATTCTCCATTAAAATGCCTTTCTAACATTTCTGGAAATTTTCGAGAGATGCTGCATGTGTTTTTAAATAAGGAAAAGTAGAGTTCTTCCTACTCTCAGGCATATACTTAGTTACCTGGTTTCCACTGTGGAATGCCAATGTAATCCAACACAATTATTTCTACCATTGCCCCAAGAGGAAATTTCAGTAAATACCATAACCCTTGTGGTACCAAAACTGACACTGTGTTCCATGTGGAAATGGAGAAGGTTCCCATATTTCCCATGATACTATTGCTCTGTTGCTTGTGAACATGCTTTGTATGCCTGTATGAAGAGATGGCTAACTACATACCAATTATTTCTGCATTTCCTCTCATACTGTGTGTGTCACTAGGAAACAACTTCCTATCCAAAAATTAAATTTCTCATCAGGAACCCTGAATCTAGGCAGAGTCATCCAACTAGTGTTTGCCACAATAGTTAAACTATTATGTTTCTCCACCTGCCCTATATAACTTAGGATGCAAGACTGTGAAGTCCTGAAAGGAAGGCAAAGTCAAAGAAGGGAAGGAGCCCAGTTCCTCCCATCACTGTATCAAAAAACATCTGCCTGACCAGGACCAATGTCACTGATACTTGAATAAGAACTCAACTTTCATCAAGCAGATGAAATTTTTAAAAACAGTAAAACACGTTTTCCTAATTAACATGGTTTCACTTATAGAACCATTAAAACAGTTCCTCTGTCAACTTCTTGCACACTCCTTTTCTAACACCTCAAACATATAGGTATCTGGATGTTCATGGAGAGGGGAACAAATTACACTCTGAAACCTATACTTTTTCTGTTGTTGTACCTTCTCTACTTAATCTTCCAGAACTGACTAGATATTATTGGATATTTATTCCTACACAAGCTTAACATGAAAATCATTTTGAAAACAGACACTTCAGCAGACCCACCTATGTACTTTTGCAGAGGGTTCGCAAAATAGTTGACAACTATTTTTAATTTTTTTCAACTAGAGCAAAAATTGTTATTAAAAATAACTAGCAGTAATTACATTATGTAATGAAATGGTACTGTACTTCTGAATCCTTATGATAGCCTCCCTAGGGATGATTATGCTGCTTTTTCAATTAGTCTGTACTTCATAAATAAAGAAATCCGCGTCCGTGCATGCAGAAATCTACATAATTTTCCTAGATCACACAGCTAGTAAATGGAAGGTAAGGAATGTTTTGTTCTTCAATTTCTTGTTTTTATTAGTACACATTTGCAGTACATAATAATTATATTCCATGTGGGAAGTTGGTGGATGTACATAACACAGTTCAATTCTTTTTTCATTCCTTTTCCCCCTTCTCCGCCTCCACCCCTCTGTATCTCTTGGTCCCCTTCCCATTTGAAAAGTATCTATCTCCCTCTTTTCTATTATCTGTCTTTTATTTTGCTCTTCATTTATAATTTGGGTTTCTCATATAAGTGAAATCATGAAATATTTAAGCTTCTATGTCTGATTTACTTCACTTAACGTTATGGTCTCTCAGTGCATCCATTTTCCTAAAAGTGACTCAGGTTTATGTTTCTTTCTTTGAAACAAGAAGATATAAAACACCTAAATAGGTCAGTTACAAACAATAAGATGAAAGGAGTAATAAAAAGCTTCCCAATAAACAAAAGCTGAGGACTACTGGACACAAATGATGATACTGAATTTTACCTTTTTTTTTTTCCTTTTTTTCCAAGTCAAGAGCTCATTGTGTATCTCAGATTGGCCTTGAACTCAGCATCACCTTGCTTCAGACTCTTGAGTGCTGTGGTTATAGTTGTGTACCACCATGCCTCACTATTCTTATCAGACTTTTAAAGAACTAATATCAATGTTCCTCAAATTATTCCATAAAATAAATTTAAAAAAAAGAACTCTTCCAAAAAGATTTCATGAAGTTGTATTATCCTACTACCAAAACCAACTACAGACAAGAAAACTATAGACCAATATCAGTGATGAATATAGATTAAAAAATCTTCAATAATATTTTTAAATCAAATTAATTATCGCAAAAAAAGATTATACACCATGATTGAGATGGTTTCATTCCAAGGTTGCAATAGCAATCCAACATACACAAAATAAGTAAAATTTAATTCACCACGTAAGAAGAGTCCAGGTTAAAAAAAAAAAAAACTCACATGATCATTTCAGTTGATGTATGAAAAAACGACAAAATTCAACATCTCTTTATAAAAAAAAGAATAAACCAGGTATAGAAATATCACACCTCAATACAGTAAAGGTTTATATGACAAACTCATGCCAAATATTATACTGAGTGCAGAAAATCTGAAAGTATTTTCTTTAAAATCAGGAATGATGCAAACATGTACATTCTGGCCATCCTTATTCAATGTAGTACTGGAAACTTTAGCCAGAGCAATTAGAGAAAAAAATAAAAGAGATACAAATAGGAAAAGAAGTCAAGATCTTTCTTTGCAGATGCTATGATTCTATATCTAGAAAACTGTTTTAAAAAATACACCAAAAGTTTCTTTTTCATTCTGACACAGGGCCTTGCTATGCGGTTCAGGCTGTGTACTATACTCATTATGATGCTCAGGCTAGCTTTCAACTTGTGGTGATCCTCATGCCTCAGTGTCCCGAGTGCTGGGATTACAGGTCTGTGAGACCACACTCAGCATCAAAACTTTCTTAGAACTGGTATCTTAGATACTTTTCTCACATTGTTGAGACAAAATACCTGACATCCAAATTTAAAAGAGGAAAGGTTCATTTTGGCTCATAGTTGGCAGAGGTTTCAGCCCACAGTTGGCTAGCTCCAAGGCAAGTGGCGTGGCAGAAGAGCATCACAAAGGAGGATTAGCCTAGGGCAGGCAGAAGGCAGAAGGTAACAAACTACTAGCAACAACAGCAGCTTCTTTCTTCTTTCCCTTTTATATGTTAACTAGGCTGTCTGATTTACAGCTGGTGTCCAACCAACCAGTGGACTAATTTAGTAGTCATATACCCTTAATCCCAGCAGCACACATTCTAGATCCAGCCACTTCTGCAAAAGCTACACCTAAGACTGCATGAGGCTTTGTGTGGGGGACAAGCCATAACAACTGGTAAATTCAACAAAAGGTCAGGATACTAAAATCAGCACTAAAATTTTGGTGCCTTTCCCATACATCAATGATGAATTGCTGAAAGGAAATTTAGAAAACAATCCCCTTCACAATAGCCTCAAAACAAACAAACAAAAAAAGGAGTAAGTCTGATACAGTGATGGAGAATCTTATAGAGACAAGCACGCAAACTGCAACTCCAAACCCACTTATGTATTGCAAAGTGTCAATGCAGCAATCAAACCTAAATACTGAGGTTTTAGTTTAGAAAAATCAACTCAGACATTAACATCTTTTATCTAAAGAAAAACACTACCTGTGCCACAGGTTTGCTACCATGGGTCTAACCAACAGGTGAAAAACTTACAATGAAATACGGAACACTAAAGAAAGAAATTCAAGTTGATATTAACAGTTGGAAAGACTTTTCCTATTTACAAATTGGGAGAATTAATACTGCTATAGTGGCCTTACTACTGAAACTGATCTACAGATTCACTGCAATCCCTATCAAAATACCAAGAGCATTTTTTACGGAATTAGAAGGAACAATACTAAAATTCATAATACTTGATTTCAAACTAACTACACTTTCATAAGAAAAATAGTACAGATGTTAAACAAAAACCAATAGAATGTAACCATGGACCCAAGAATAAAGTCATGCTTCTTCTGATTCTTGACAAAGGAGCTAAAATCACATGTTGGAGCAAACAGAACCCATTCAACAAATGGTTGTGAGAAAACTGGACATCTGCGTGTAAAGACTGAAACTAGATCTCTCTCTCCTTCCCTCCCTCCCCAAAATGGGTTGAGCTTAACATAAGACCTGAAAGTCTGAAACTACTACAGGAAAACACAGGCAAAACACTAAGATATTGTAAAGGCAATGATTTCTAAATAGGACTCTTAACAGCACAGGAAATAATTGCAAAATTGACAAATGGGATTGTACCAATTTAAAAAGCTTTTGTCCAGCAAATGAAACAATCAATAGAAAAGAGAATTTACAGAATGAGAGAAAATCTGTCCCAGCTATTCATCCAACAAAGGATTAATATCCAGAATACATAAAGAATTCAAAGAAAGTAACAAAATAACAAGTAACTCAATCAATAATAAATGAGCTGAACAGATATTTCTCTAAGTAGTACGAATGGCCAATAAATATATCAAATGCAAAGTGCTCTACAGTCATCAGGGAACTATCTATGAAAAGTACATCCATTTCACCTCAGCCAGGATGGCTATTTTCAAGAAAACAAATAACAAATGCTGAGGTTGTAAGGAAAAAAGAATCCTTACATACTGTTGGGAATGTAAATTAATACAGGCGCTAAGGAAAAGCGTGGAGGTTCTTCAAAGCATTGAAAATAGAATAACTATATGATTCAGCTATAGCTCTCCTAAAAGTGTGTGTGTGTGTGTGTGTGTGTGTGTGTGTGTGTGTGTGAAGAGATCAAAGTCAACATACAATAGATACATGCAAATCCATGTTTATGGAGTTAAATAGCCAAGGTATATTATTCACCAATAGCCAAGTTATGAACACAGAGACTCATCAATAAATGGCTAAATACATTTAAAAAAAAAGAAAATACATAAATACACGATGGAGCATTATTCAGCCATAACAAATGAAATAATGTTATTTGCAGGAAAATGTATTGAACTAGAGATCATTACATTAAGGAAAATAAGCTAGATTTTGAAAGATGAGTTATCACATGTTTTCTCTCATGTGCAACCCATGAAAAGGGAAAAAAATTAAAAGAGACATCAAAGTACAGCAGTGAGCATTAGGAAGGGAGCAGGGGACCAGAGGAAGGTTTAAAAAAGGGTAATAAGAATGGTAGGTATGATCAAAGCATCTGACGTGCATGTATCAAAGTTACAATGAAACTATTGTTTTGTACAATAAAAGTGCTAATAAGTATAACAAAAGAAAAATAAAAAGACAGGTGTACCTCTATGTAACCAATTGGTATGTCCATTAACTTAGAATTTGTGATAACTTTAGATACAGTTTGGACTGGTGAAAAGCAAGACTACTCAATTTAAGGTCTCAAACTCCTTAAGTTGAGAGTATTCTGGTCAAGACATCTGTTAATCACGGCACTGATTCTACTGAATGCCCTACCTCCCTTACTGCTCCCCACCAACACGTAGGCATCCTGAACCTAGGCACAGCCTCTTTGAGAGACGCTACAACCATCACTACCAAGGCCTATGTGATATGTTTAAGCTGTCCTTGAGAATCAACTATTAGAAAAACACTTGGAAATGCAACATTTAATCACTCTGATCAAGTTTCACTGACCACTCCCTATCCTTTCAGTCTAAAATCATAATTGGAGAGTTAGAACCAGGAATTCCAGAAGCAAGTTAAACACATTCATTTTGTAACACTTTCCTATATATGAAAAAATATACTAGCTTCCAGTCTTAGTTTACAAAAATATATTATTGTTAAAATAGAAAAGGTTTTAAAATTTATATTTTATACTTTATACCTTTTAAGAGTCTGTATCACAGCTTTCCAGTTGGACGTATGTTTTTAATGGCTCATTAAACCTCAAGTACAGCTGAGCTTGGTGGTACATGCAAGTAATCCCAGCACTCTGGGAAGCCAAAACTGGAAAGTGCTAATAAGTACATCCATTTCACCCCAGTGTATGACTGTTAATCCTGATATTTCAACTTCATTGGATTAAGTGATGCCTAACATATCAGAAAATCATGTCCCTGAGTGTTCTGTGTGGGTCATGGAGTACTACATAGGATCTGTCTCCCCTTTTTCCACCTGATACTCGACCTTTCTGGATCCTCTGCTTTGCCACATGCTTCTACCATGATATTCCTGTGTTGGTGTATGCCAAACCAGGACTGAAAACCTCTGAAACTGTGAGATAAAATAAACTTCTGTTTAAATTTCAAGTGTCAACCATCCTTTATTTGACATTATATTATAAAGCCACTATTGTAAAAACTGCATGGCACTGGCAAAAACAAAACCAAAAACAAGACTTGAGGATCAATGAAACAGATTAGAAGATGCAGAAACAACTCCAGACACACTAAACCACCTTATCTTTGACAAATGTGCCAAACACATGCAATGGAAGAAAGTCTCTTTAATGAATAGTACTGGAAAAACTAGCTTTGTACATGCTGAAGATTAAAATTGAATGCATATCTTTCATCATTTGAAATCTAAAATGGAACAAAAATTTGACTATTAAAACAGAAACATTCAATCTGTTGGAAGATATAATAGTTAACACTCTTGAAGACATTGGTGTAGGCAAAGATTTTATGAATAAAACTTTGATTGCACAAGAGCTATCACAAAGAATAAACAACTAGGATCTCATCTTATTAAAAAGCTTTTGCACAGTAAGAGAAACCACCAACAGAATGAAAAAACAACCCACAATGTGGGAAAAAAATGTTTGCTAGCTATTCATCACACAAAAGATTACTATTGAGAACATATAAAGAACTCAAAAAAAGCAGACCTCCCAAATTTAAAGACCCAATCCAAAAATGAGCATCTGAGATGAATACATACTTCTCAGATGACATACTACAAACAGCAAATAAATACATGAAAAAAAAGTTCAACATCACTGGTCATCCGAGAGATACAAATTAAAACACAGAGATTCTATCTCAATCTGGAAAGAATTGTTATTATCAAGAAATCAACCAACAACAAATGCTGTTCAGCTATAGAGAAATGCTGTTGGTGGGAGTGTAGACTTGTACAACCACTGTGGAAATCAGTGTAGAGATTTCTCAAAAAACTAGGTCTAGAGGTTTTATTTGACACAATCATTTCCCTCCTGGGTATTTCACAAAAGAATTAAAATCATCATACCACAGTGACATATGCACACCTATGTTTATAGCAGCACAATTTCTAACAGTCAATTCTTGGAAACAATCCAAGTGCCGATCAACTGGTGAATGGATAAAGAAGATGTGGTTTTTAATACAATGGAATACCACTCTGCCATAAAGAATGATACACTTGAGCAAAATGAATACACTTTGAATCCATACTCTTAAGTGAAATAAATCAGAAACACACGTGTGAATACTGCATTGTTTTTCAGCTTTGAGAAACCGAAAGTGTAAACAAGGACCAAAATGTATTTTGAAATAAGAGGAAAATGTTCAAAGGGAGAAGGAAACAAAGAAAGAAAAGTAAAAAAAAAAAAAAAAGAGAGAGAGAGAGAGAATGAAAACATGGAAATAAAGCTTTTGTAAATGGGAAAGGGAGGAAAGTTTCAAGGGACAATAAGGGCATGGGGAATAAAACAAGCTGTATCATATACAGATACAAATTCTCTATGATGAATGTGATTGCTATGTGTATTTAAAATAAAACCTAATTTAAAAATTGTAGGTGTCAGGTATTTTATTTGTACCAATGAGTAGAAAGTGACTAATACAAGTTTGAGCCCAGTCTAAAAATCAAAAACAAAAGGCTGGGAATTAAATCAGACCAGTCCTTGGGTTCAATTCTCAGTACTGCCAGAAAGTAAAAAAAAAATTTTTTAAATAAAAATCAGGTGACAGTTTATAAGCTTCTAGAGAAGTTCATTTTTAAACATGTATTTCCAGAACTTCTCACTGGCTTTTGTCTTGTGCAAAAAGAAACCTCCCTCAAAAAATTTTATACACAAACATAACAAGAATAAAACCCACTGCTATCATCTAACGTCCTATTACCTACATTCTTTACTTCAGCATGCCTATAGGGCAATGCTAATTGCTATTCTCAATAATGACTTCATATACAGGAAAATTCTAGACAGCCACATAAATCAACAAAAACCAGCTATATATCATTTATATATTAAGTATACATTATGGTTGGTTGTGTTAACTTTAGAAGTTTAGAGGTTTAACTAAAGTGGCTCAGCCAATTCCACACCCTAGGGTGGGGAAGACCCACCCTAGCACAGCTCATGGCCTGGATGGTGTAAAGGGGAAATGAGAAAGGATGGGTTTACTTTGGCACGAACTGGTCTTGGCCTTCATCCTGGATGTCATTTGCTGGCTTCCAGCACAGACTCCTTGGCCTTCCACTGCAGATCCACATGGACTCACAGGGACACTGCAGGGAGCTCCAGACTTTGAGCCAAATCTTTTGGTCTCCAGTGTGCACACACCCTCTGCACAATTCCTCGTTCAACTCTGCGGCTGACCATCATAAGTCAATCTTACAATTTCTTATACATTTGTGTATCTTTGTTATATCTATTTCTCTAGTAAACCCCTTACTGATACAGTATATTTAACTGTGTTTTAATTACGTGAAACACTAAAAATGAAAGTATCACAGGATAAAATTTAAATAGAATATTCATTATCTTGAACACTACTAAATATTTATTATCAAATACCAGTAGTCATTTTACTGTCTACTATTTTTGGCTCATTTCACTATGCCAACTATAATCATGAAAAATACAGATTAATAAAAATTAATGCAAATGAGGCAAAGTAATAACTACTCAAAATCACTTATTATGTACCCACATTAGTCCACCTGAATTGGGTAATATAATTTTAACTGCACTCTAATTATATTTTGGGATCAAACAAACTGTAAAAACTGAAAAATCATAGTATATGACTTGGAGGTAGGGGGACAAGTTTTTAGAAACTCACCTATAAAGCAAAGGCTTAAATTTGCTTTAATAAGGGGCTAAGATGGCTCAGTGGTAGAAAGCCTGCCTAATGTGCTCAAGACCCTAGGTATAATCCTTAGCACCAGCAAAGGAGAAAAAAAATTGCTGATACTGATATAATATTACTAAATTAAACTATTCAGTTTTCATTTGCAAAAGATAATGTTAAAAGGGCAAAAAATGGTAAATGCTTGATATGATTTGATCCCTATTAACCTAGTAATGTTATAAAGAGTATCATCAAAGCTGAAGTCTCAGGCATGGGAAGACTCTTGCTGTATGAAATTCTAGATTTCATAACTTTTTTCTTCTAATCATGCCCAAACTATGTGGGACAGAGATAAATGAGCAAAGAATCCAGACACAGAGGTGACAGATAACCTGGACAGCACCATGCTTTCCACATCTGTGAGAATCTAAAAATTGTAGTGCTACCATTAAGATAAATTTCAAGGTATAACAGATTCCATACAGATGGGGAGGTATTGAAGCTATTCCATGAGGTTTCCACAGGCATTCTTAATTTTAAAAAAATGTCCTGCAAAAACAATGAGTGACCTAAACCTTGTGCCAAATATGAACCATTACAAAGCAAGTTAGAGTAATACTGTGACCTAGTTAACATATTTTTGTTGACTATGGTCACTGCCAGAATCAAGGGAAAGCCTATGACTTTTCTGGTGGAGGTGGAGTTGACCACTCAGTTGTGACCCAGCCTGTTGCTCTCTTAACCTCCTGGCAAATCCAAGTTATGGGTGCCACAGGAGGCCCCTGAAAAGAAATTCTGTCAAGACAGGTCCTGCAAGATTGGTAGACATTTTATCAAACATGAATTATTTTATTTTATTTTGGATCCCGGGGATCTAACCCATGACCTTGCACTTGCTAGGCAGATGCTTATGCCACCAAACTAAATCCCTGACCCCTCAAACATGAATTCTTGTACTTGCCTCAGTGCCCTATCCCTCCCCTAGGATGTGACCACCTCTCTAAATTGGGAACGACCATCTCTTTCACTCCAAACCAGCCATGCTCTAGTCCACAGTTCCAGACTTGATACTGACTGTGACTGTTCTCTGAGAAGAATGGTGCCTACATCAGCCTGAAATGCCTGATAACCATAACCCTGAAGTCTTGAGAGTCTGGTTCCCTGAAGTATGGAATGAAGACTCACCTCCAGGGCTTATGATAAATCATGCCCCTTTGGTGACTGAGCTCTGTCCCACTGCAACCCCCACTGCTGTTAAGCAGTACCCAGTGTCACGAGAAGCTCGATGTGGCATCTGACCGCACATCTTATGCCTGAAATAACAGGGAATCCTGATACACTACCAGTTGCCTTGGAACACTCTCCCTCCTTCCATTGAAAAAGCCAAAAGATTACCGACCAGTGCAGGAACTTTCTACCATCAATTCAGCCACTACCACTTTGCAGGACAGTCTCCAACCTTTACACCCCCCTGATGTTACTTGGTTCACTTGCCTGCATTTAAAGGATGCTTTCTTTCGCGTATGGGTTGCGCCCACCAGCTAGCCCCTCTTTACCTTAGAATGGGAAGACCCAAAGACGGGATGAAAAGGCCAACTTACCTGGACTCATTTATCACAAGGTTTTAAGAACTCCCCCACACTCTTTGGGGAAGCAATGGCAGCTGACTTAGCCCTGTTTCAATATGAAGACTTTTAAGTGCATGTACAGACTTTAACTGTACCCTCAGACAGTGTGCTGATGACATTTTAATCTGTAGTTTAAGCATGCAGACTCTTGGAAAGGGACACAAGCCATTCTCCGCCACTTACCAGCCACAGGCTAGAAAGTCTCCTGGAAAAAAGGCTCAAATATGTAAACAAAAAGTATGAATATCTGGGGACTGACTATCAAAAAGGACTCAGGCGCTTGGGTCCTGAGAAAAAACAGTCACCTGCTCCATTCCAAGGCCTGAGAATAAAAGACAGCTTAGGGAAATCCTGGGCATTGCAGGTTTCTATCGGATTTGGATATCGGGGTTTGCTGAAAAGGCTGTCTCTACATGATACGCTGGCAAGGAAAGAAAATGAAAGACAGCTATTAAACCAGACTTTAGAGGAAACTGGATCCTTTCAGACCATAAAATGGATACTGTTAGCCAACCCAGCACTAGGTATTCCTGATGTGACCTGACCATTCAACCTGTTTGTACACAAATAGAGACATGTCACCTCAGTGGTCCTCACCCCAAAAATCAGTCCCAGGGAAAGACCCATAGCCTATCTGTCAAAGAATCTGGACGTGGTGGCCTTGTCTGATGCTGAGTACACCCTGTTTATGGATGGAAGGATAGAAACCCCTGCGCTGGCTATGTAGTCATCACTATGGAAGAGGTACTCCTAGCCAGGCCTCTTCCCCAAAACTGGTCTGCTCCAACAAGCTGAACTGTGGGTCCTAAAACAAGCTCTCAACCCGGCAAAAGGGAAAAAGGTAAACAGATACACTGATTAGAGGTATGCTTTACCCATCATTCATGTCCATGAATGCTGTACAAGGAATGTGGACTTCTTATAGCAAAAGGAAAACAAAAACAAGGATAAGAACTCTCGACTCCTGGTTGTAATCTGGAAACCTAAGAAAATCACCATTATCCACGCTAAAGGGCACCAAAAAGTAAAAGACACTGTCATTCTTCGCAATCACAAAGCAGATGAGGCTGCCAAATTGGTAGCAGAAGGCCTCACATGGGAGACAGATGATTTAGTACAAAATACGAAAGCCCAACACGAAATACCCTCTAAAACTGTCCTTACTCTCCACAGTGGGCCTCTCTGGTATTCCAAGGAAGAGATCAAATGGGCACAACAGGAAGGTGCCTACATGGGCCCAAACAGTGTTTGGACTTTACTGGACAATCAGATAATAGTTCACAGAATTTAGCCTATGCCTGGGTAAAACACCATCGTGACATCACATAGGGAGCAAAAACAGCTATGAATCAGCTTCTAAGTTGCTACTATTATATTGCAAAGTCAGCCTCAATCCACACCTCTATTTGTCAGAGATGTCAAATCTGTGCGAGGACTGAACCCTCATTTGGACCTAAACCCCCACCCAGTACCCAACATGCTGGACTCTCCCCTTCTGTAGACCTACAAACAGATTTTATAGAAATCAAGCCATGTAGAGGCTACAAATATCTCCTGGTACTTGTCTGCATTTATTCTGGGTGGCTGGAGGCCATTTCCCACTGTAACAGAAAAAGTCACTGAAGTCTGCAGCGTACTACTGAGAGAATTTATCCCAATATATGGTCTTCCCCTAACCATAGACAATTATAATGGGCCTGCATTTATAGCAGAAATAACTCACAAGCTAACTAAAGAATTAAAAGTCAAATGGAAGTTACATAAGGCATATAGGCCACAAAGCTCTGGAAAAGCTGAAAGAATACTAGGACCTTAAAGTCATTATTGACTAACTACCACTAAGAAACTCAGGCATCATGAGTAGATTTGCTTCACATGGCTTTCCTCAAGATCCCACAGGACATACATACTTTGAAGTTTTGTATAGGGGACCCATAATTAGGGGCTCCAGGGAGACTAATGTCAACTAGGTAACATTTCTACAGGAACAACTTATACAGTTAGGAAAGACCTTTTCTCAGATACACAAAAATGCAGCTGAGAGGCCTGGAATACTCACAGACATACCTCCCCACACATATAGCCATGGGGATGTGGTTTGGATTAAGGATTGGAAAACTGAAGCCCTACAACCTGTCTGGAGGGGCCCCTACATAATTATTTTGGTCACTCTCTCAGCGATAAAGGTTTCTGTGATCCAGCCATACAGTCATCATTCTCAGATCAAAAAACCTCACCTAGACGACTGCTGGAAAGCCTGCACAGATAAATCAACTCCGCTGAAGACAACTCTGAGGAGACAATGCACTTAAAGCCTTGCTTTTCTCACTCTGGAAGCTGATGGGTCAACACATAGATGAACCTAGACAGACACCATATATTGGAGCATCTGCCCCTGACTGATTCATGTTCTGCTATCTAGTTTGGTTGCTAGGCCTTTTCTTCTTGTTAATCTCAGTGCTTACCCTAGGGTTTTGGGTAGTGTCCCCAGAGGACTGGGAAGTCCCCCATAATGTCATTCTTTTTCATTCTTTTCTATATTGGTGTAACCAATGGACTGTACTCTCACCTGCCTTACTTAAGGCTAAAATGACTGCCAAGTCTATCCTGTGCCTGTTCCTCCTCAGGCTACTTAGCCTCTTGCCAAGCAGACTGCTTGCCAAGCAGACTGAGGCCCCTGGGAATTCCAGGCTCTACTTCATGGCACTGACCCTACAGTGATTCTCAATCAGACCAGATTATATACCTCTCAAAGACAAAAATTAACAAAATTTAGTTAAGTAAACATAGTAACATATAAGAGAATAATCACTATATACATATAGCTCACACCAGGAATATAAGATGGCTTTAATATGTAAATAAACAAAATCCAAGTCCCATTCACAATAAAAATCTTAGCAAACTAGGAAAAAAAAAAAAAAAAAAGAACTCCCCCAAACTCATTTTCTTAGTTACTTTTCTCCTTGCTGAGACAAAACACCCAACAGCCACAGGTTAAGGAAGGAAAGGATTATTTCGGTTCAGAGTTTGTAGGTTTTTCAGTCCATAGTCAGCTAGTTCCAAGGCAGGGTAGCATGGTAGACAAGCATTGCAGAGAAAAAACAGTTCATGTTAGACAAAAGACAGCAAAAGCAAGCAAGAGACCAACCTCTTTCTGTCCCTTATATTTTATCAGTGTGGGTAGCACACACATCCTTAATCTTATAGTCCCTTTAATACTAGAATACTAGCTTCGCACCATGAATCCATCCAAGCATCACACACTCTTAATCCAGCCATCTCTGAAAAAGTCCCACCTATGACCTGCATGAAATTTTGGAGGAACATCTAAACACAAGCCATAACATCATAAAAGAATATTTTTGAAATACTTACAGCTAACCCTGTATTTTACTGAAAGGATGGATGCTTTCATCCTGTGACTGGGAAGGAAGCAAGGATGTCTACCCTCATCACTTTCATAAAATACTGTCCTGGAAGCTCCAGAACATACAATAAAGCAAGAAAAAGAAATAAGGACACAGAGATTAGAGAACAGGAAGTAAAACTTATGTTACCAACAGCATGGTGATGTAAAAATTCCTAAAGAAAGTAAAAAAAAAAACCAAAAAACCACTGAAAATCTGTAAGCATTAGTAAGGTTACAGGATACAAGAATCAATATACATAAATCAAGTCTATTTATATAACAATCAAAAATGAAGACAAAGCACCATTAAAATAAAAGAATTTGCAATAAAACATATAAAACCATATACAGTAAAAAAAATCATAAAACATTGCTGAGAAAAATTATGACCTAAATAAGTAAGCCGTTTTCATGGTGGAAAGACTGTTGTTAGGATGTTAACTCTCCCCCTATTTATATATACTATGCAATCCCAATAAAAATAATCCCATCAGCCTTTTGGTATAAATTGACTACCTGACGTTAAAACATAACAAAGAAATACAAAGGATCCAGGATAGGCAAAACATTTTCTGGAAAAAGAACTACATTTATGATTAAGTTATAGGAGGCCCAAGGCAAAAGACTGTAATTACAACATTCTACAAGGCTAAGGTAGTAGAATCTCAAAATTTACTTAAGCCTAGGCAATTCTGGGATGTAGTGGGGCTCCATCTCAAAAGAAAAAAATAAAAATAAAAAAGAGCTGGGCACATAGCTCAGTGCAATAGCCCTAGTTCAATCCCTGGTATTGTTTAAAACAAAACAAAACAAACAAACAAAAACATGATATAGCAGTTAAGATAGTGTGTTGTTGGCATAAAGAAAAATAATGAGATAAATGGGACCAGAATAATGAATCCAGAAAAACAATTATACATAATCAACAGATTTTGACAAGGTTGGTAAGATCACCTTTTCAACAAATGGTAAAAGAACTAGATAGCCTCGTGTTTTGTAATGGCTGACACACTGTATCAACTTGAGGAGTTGACAGTTAAGAGTTAATTAATTCAGCAGTTCTAATCCTACTGTGTAGAAAACATGCTCTTGCTGCCTTTAGGATGTTGTTCATTGTGTCAACTTGAGTTTAGAAGTTTAACTAAGTGACTTAGCAGGATGCAAGGATCCCACTTTATAAACATCCTGAGCCTGTGCAAGAGAGGCAGTCAAGGAGATAATATGAGTGCTACACCCACCAGAGAGGTTTGCTCTTCCCCGGTTTTTTGTTCTTGTTGCTTTTGCTGTCTTCTGCCTCCACGAACTGTTGCCCCTCTGCCATGCCACCCTGCTTTGGAGCCAGCCAATTATAGACTGTAACCTCTACAAACTGTGAGCTAAATAAACTGTTCCTTACTTTTGAGTGTCTGGTATTTTGCCTTATCAAAGAGAAAAAAGTAACTAAGACATGTTTAAAACAACAAAAAAAGTGGAATCTTCATTGTTACTCCACACTATATACAAAAATGAATTAAAAATGAATCACAGGCCTAAATGTAACAACCAAAACTATAACAATTCTTAGAAAAAACAATCCTGGTAAACCTGAATTTGGCAAAGGTTTCATTAACACAACAAACAACTAATTATTTAACCATACAATTGTGCCAGTCTACTCTTAAGTATTTACACCCTCAAAAATAAAAGCATCTGTCCACACAAAATCTTATACCTAAATGTTCACTGCATTTTTATTTGTATTAGCTCCAACTGAGTAACATAACACATGGCCATCAAGGACATAATTAAATAAATGATAATATATCCATACAATCAATATCTGTAAATAAAAGAACTACACACACACACACACACACACACATGCATTCTATGATCTCAAAATCACTAGGCTTATTAAAGCCAGACCACTCTCCGTTCACAGTATGTACTATATAGTACTGTAATAAACAACTAGGTTGGTGGTTTCATAAAGTTACATTTCAGTTGAATGTTTCTAGTTCTATGACAATTTTATCTTTCATTATAGTTGAAAAATCATAATATATGAGTGCAAAGTGGAAAAGTGCTATTGCTTCTATGAGAAACAAACTGAACACTCTCTAAAGACCTAATAAATACTAGCTTAAATCAGACAAAGCAATTACAAAAGAGTTGAGGGAAATGGAGATCTGTATACTTTTGCAAATATGTTAAAAATTTTATTTCAAAGAAACCACAGACCATTATGAGTTTGAATTTGCTTAATAAACAAACATAATATGGCACCAATACCCAAGGTAAGTGGACCAGTACTTAAGGAGAAAATATTCTCTTGCATTTGAGTATGTGGATGAATAAATGCACATTTAAAATCTTGAAAGTATAATTCTCAGGTGACCTAATAAAATATGGGCTTGAAGAACAGGGAATGAGAAAAAAGAGGAATTAAGACATATCATATACAGTTCAAATTCCCTATGATGAATGTAAATATTATGTATATGTAAATTGTATCAATAAACTTAATAAAAAAATACTAGCTTAACTCCAATGAGTATGAAAGGTCCCTAGGGTTTTTTGAGTTTACCTTTTTCTCAATTATAAAGCAGTACATTCCTGAAAAGAATGGCTTAACAACAACCTATCATTCAAATATAAAATATATTTGTAAACATTTTGTTAAATATCAATGAATAGCATATAAATACACTTACTTCTTGTCTTTTCCTTCTTAATTTTACAAATAGGCTAGCTGGCCTATATTATTTGAAAAACATTGTTATTTTTAAATAGGTGCACCTGGCACAAGCTTTTTAAAATTACTGAATATATGCATACTGATTTTGATGTCGACCTATGATGAGGTTTGAAGACAGTCATTCGTTATTCTTCTTAAACTGATACATAAGAATTAAAACTAATGAGTATTTAGAAAAGCTAAAAGTTGGATTCCTGATTAAGATGCAATAGGCAATAATTATTTTTATAAGAAATCCGATATAACATTTCTCCCTTTATTCTACTTAATTACCTTTACTTATTAAGATCTACAAGGGCAGCTTCTCAGAAAAACTAAGACAAGCAATCAGAAAACTGCCACTAAAAGTAATGAACTGTGGCATTTTCAAATGCAGTTCTGCTTACAAAACAGTGGAAGCAATTATGCATAAGGGAGTCCTAAAAAAAAAAAAGTTTCAAAAACATTCACATTTATGGGTTAAGAAAGACGTATGCAATACCATTTCTTACTCACTGTCTAGCTTCTGTGTTCCTATTTGTCTGGGAAATCAATAAAATTAAAAAAAATAAAGATAACAAAAATGGTCATGCATCATCTAGGCTGCTAAAATCAAGTAATAACTAAAACATGTGGGTACTGGTTGTAATTGCTATTAACCTGGCTTTTTTTCCATATAAAAATGCTACATTTAGAAAGTATATGACTAAGTAGTGCTGGTATTCAATACCACAGCTCCTTTCTCCTGCCCAGTGTTATATAGCCTGTTGAACTGAATATACATTTTTTTTTAACTAAAGATTTGTTCTGAGTCCCAACATTTCAATGGTCCTATTAAAATTTTACAGCACTTTAAATTATTCTGAGATTTAATATACAGGGGTACTTTTCAGTTTCCAAATTTTCTGAAATAAAATTACTTGAAAATATTTCTTTTTCTCAAACACACAGCAATCTTCCTGCCTCAGCCTCTCAAGTGTTGGAATTTCAGGCCTGCACCACTATTCATTATAGAACAAAACAGCTACCTAACTACAGTATGAAATATACAGAGTCTGCAAAAGAAAAAGGTACACATCAGGAAAAGAAAAATTTGTATATAAATATTTTAACACTAAGTATATGGAGGCATCATGAGATTAATATTAGCTACTTTTAGCCTTTACAATTAAAGAGCTATTCAAAGTGGTGGCAATTAGCCTGTAGATACTTATTAGTATGGTGAACTGTTGAAGTGTGTATACATTTTTGGGGGGCAGGCTCTATTTCTTTGCACATTCTGTAACTAATATGTAGAAGCAGACTTGATGTATTTAGACAAGTCAAATTTTAGATGCATTTTTAGCACATATAAAAACAGGTATATCTACTTTTTAACAATATGATGTCATTTCAGTTCTGAACGACAACACTCATAGCACAGCAGAGCATAGACAAACTATGCAGAATGCAAGACACGACTGTAACAATAAAGCATTTATTCACTTCTCACTTTTGACCACATTAGAATGTACTGAACAACAAATCTCCATCTGCTGATTCTTTCTTTAGGCTAGGAAAAGAAATAGTTCTAAATACTGTCTTTATCTTCAAAATGAATTTAGAATTTAAAAAATGAGTTTATTTGGTCTCATAAAATGGTTCAATCTACTCTTATAGCCACTTACAAAATAATACTATACTGTAGTCTTTAATGATTGTTTTTTCAGATGCAGGAGATTGAACCCAAGGCTTCATTTATGCTGTATCTTTGAGCTACACTTCAGTGCTGGTGAAATGTTTTTTAAAAGTTACGCAACAAAATTTCTCTCCAGTCCTGTGTCTATCTATCCCTTGTACATTGCTCACAATACATAACCACTATTATTAGTTATCCTTTCAGTGATAACAGTATGTTTATTTAAGCAAAAAGAAATTACCTTGTTTTTTATATAAATATTAGGATAATGAATATTTTTTCTTCAGCTTGCCTTTGTTTTTAAAATTTAAATATGCTGTCAGGTAAGTCAGTAAAGAGATGTGATGACAGAAGAAGGGGTGATAGAGATTTCAGGATGCAGTGTTGCTGCCAAGCATAGTGGCACACACCTGAAGTCCCTGGGAGAGGCTAAGGGAGGGGGATCACTGTGAGTTCAAGGCCACTCTGAAATGCATAGTAAAACCCTGCCTCAAAAAGACCAAAAGAGAGAGAGACAGATACAAACTAGAGACAGAAAGATACAGTGTTTTTTGCTTTCAAGAAAAAAGAAGATGACATCACTTACGGTAGCCCCTAGAATCTGGCCTACATGGCTACAAAATGGGTTTTCTCTAGAGCCTCTAGGAGCACAATGTTTTTGGCACCTTACTTTAGGATTTGTGACTTTCATAACTATACCACTGATAAAGCTGTGATCTTATGAGCCATTAATTTTAATCACTGTAATAGCAGTAACAAAAAAATTATGATATATTCAAACCATCAAGCACTGCACTGTCTTAAAAAGGAAAAAGGGTGTCTTGGGATTCCACTGAGATCACCCAGGTAATATACAATAATCTTCCTAACTGGAGATGATTAATTTAATCACAACTATGAAGTGCCTTTTGCAATGTAAAGTAACATTCACAGGCTCTGGGAATTAGGAGTGAACACATGAGGGGGGGCAATTATTCAGCCTGTTGCAAAACATATACTGCATTTGGTTCTTTAATTTTTTAACAATTAGTGGCCCCTTTACTCTTTGACCAATTTTTAACAGTCCTTGAAAGAAAAGGCTTAATACATATACTTACAGTACGTAAAATTTCTCAACAGAATTTGAAAGATTTTGAAACCTCCCCTTCAGAATGTGAGAAAATCATTCACAATAGTCACTTTCATGGCCAGAGGATTAAAAAAAAAAAAATCAAAGTGAAAAGTAAGAAACTTCAAGTACTTTACAATAACGATTCTCCAACTACTATATATACTATCGTAGTATTACTATTTGCTATATGAAAGTTTAAATTTGTCATGGAACAATTTATAGTAATCTTCATTACTGGTATCTTATCAAAGCCATTCTCAATACTAATTTCATTTTCATTAGTGGATTAACAAACTAAGGAGTTTAGCTACATGTGCTGTTAAGAGGTGCGACTTGATTGGAGATGGTCACTGGAGATGGCTGTGATTTGGAAGGGTATATTCTTGTCCCTGGCTCCTCCCTTCTCACCCTGCTTCCTTGCCACTAGGGGCAATCAGCTTCCACTGAGCCCTTCTGCCCTGTCATTTCTGCATTGCAGTCAGTTAACCATGGACTGAAACTTCTGCAAGGATAAGCGTAAGTCTCTCTTCCTTTATATTTCTTGTGTTGGGTATTTTGTGCCAGCAATAGGAAAGTGACTAATACACTTACTGTGGTACTATACTATGATTCAGCACAAGGAATTATAAGTTCACTTAACATAAATCAAAACATCATGATAGCTAAAAAATGTACCCTCTTTTAAACAAAGTATTTCAATTGAAAAATCAGAAAGAAGAGAATTCAAAGTCTCACTATGGAGTTGTTATGAAGGCATTTTATATACAGCACTGAATCTTAATAATGTGGTCACAATGTGAACAAAATTCTTCACTTCAATAAAACTTTCCTATTTCTTTCTACCAAAGATTGTTTATTGTGAGGATCCAATGGAATTCATAGACTTCACCCAACTATGGTTCACCAATTATGATACAATTTCTTGAGGAATTTGTGACTAAAATGAATGATGTCTAAAATACACTGCAGTGGGGGAAGGTATAAATGAAATAAAAGTCAGATGTGAAATGATCATTTATAGAAATGACAATAAATATATAAGGATCAATTTTACCATTCTATTTGTATATGTCCTGAAAATACACATAATTTATAAGTACATGCAATTGCAGCCCCTATTTATTAAAATAAAACAGTATTTATCATTATTGTCAATCCAGAGACCCATTACGATTAAAAGGATTACAATACACTAAGTAGACAGGGAAAAAAAGAATGTGTCGGATGAAACAAAATAAACTTTTTTTTTAAACAAAAGACAGTAATCACAGAGTCAAACTGAAATAGCTGTTCATTCAGAAAACCTATGGTAGTTAATACTATTCAAAACTTTTAATTATACTGGTCTTTCATATATAAATTTCTTTAAGGAGAATATCTGTTCTGTTGTTGGACCTACCTTCACTAAACAAATAGTTGAATTTTAAAAGAATAAAAGGGTAAAAAGAAAATTGCATTTTTATTGAAAACAAGAATGTTAAATAGACAAGCAAGACCATAAATAAAATCTGAATAACTTTAAAACTTAACTCTTGAGAGTGAAGAGCTGTCACTCACATCTAGAATAATCTGTAAATGCCCTGTGTTAAAATAATGCCCCTTAATCATTTATAAATAAATCATAATCACAAAAGAAGTCTTATTGGTGAGAGAAACAAAGATTATTTTAAATTTATTTTAAAAGTTAGTGAAAGGTTTAGAATGAACTTTCAATTAAATTTACATTTTTACATGCAGGTCCATTTTGACCTTTAGCGAGCTGGAGGGAGCTAGAAAGCAGACCTAACACACTACAATTCCAAGACAGATTATTTTTTCACCTAATTATTTTCACTGTTTTTGATACTACCAACTTAAAATACAAAATAAAGTTTCATAACATAATTTTAATATTTTTCTCAATAAATCATTTATTTTCCTATTCAGTGGATTAGAAGCATCTATATACAATCAATTTTAAAGGTTTTTCTATCACAGTTAAAATATTCTTGTAACCTGGGTATTCTTAGTCTATTCATGCACAATTCTTTCGGTAAGAATTAAGTTATGTGCAGAAAAACGTTTATTGATTGATGTATTTAAGGACAATTGTCTTCAGTTACCACTACTGAAATTCTATTACACAAGATCTTCATATTTTTAAAACTATTTGCAAGGTGAGCATGGTGGTGCAAAATTGTAATCTCAATACTTGGGAGGCTGAGACAGTATGATTGCTATGTGGTCCAGGCTAGCCTGGGCTACATAGTGAGATCCTGTCTCAAAAACCAAACCAAACCAACCAATCAACCGAACAACCTTCTAAAAACCTACTTGTAACCACTTAAAATAACCATGTAGAATTCAAGTATCTTGCAACAAGAAAGAATGATACAATGACTAATAAATTACACTACAAATACTATAGTCTGTAACATGGTGGTAAAATGGAACATTTTCTATTCTAGAAATTTTGATTATACTTTTAAAAAGTTGAAGCCCCAAATTTTTAGTCTTTTACTTTTTTTCCATTATCTACATAAAGAACTATGGCAGATAACAGAGAGGTCCTATTCTGAGTATTGGTCTGAGACCATATAAGGAGAGTATGCTAGCATATAAATTAAATTCCCAACAAGAAGAAAAGTCAGTCGAACAAACAGCATACTAGTTCCCTAACTGATTTACATTCTGGTACAAGATCCACATGTCCTGTGGATGGATTAGTCCTATCTTTCAGTGGTTCTCAAACCTGACTCCCCACGGCTGCCATCTGGAAACCTTTATAAAATATAAACTTCTAGACTCCACTTCAAGTCTCTGATTTAACTGGCCTAGGGCACAACTGAAGCGTAAGTATTTCCAGTGATCTAGTCCTATCCCATTTTGCAAATAAGAATACAGAAGCTTAGAGAATCACACAACTTAAGAGTTTATGAACCCTGATAATAAAAAGAATTCTATTTGTTTTCCATTTTACTGCTTCCCGAAGACTACTATTCTTCCTTACAATTTCACAGATAGAACATTCATTCTTACTGAAGACCTGATATCTGAGATAGCTGCCAAACTACTAAAATAGGTAGGTAATATATATGATATGAATTATTCACACCTGACTGGGATAGTGTGGGACAGTGTGAGATTTCACCATTCAACCCAGAAGAGCATCCAATTTAAAACATACATTTCTGAAATTTTCTATTTAACATTTTTGGATTATGACTGACTGCAGGTAACTGAAATCTTAAAAAGAAAAACCTGTGATTAGGGAAAATGACTGTATTAGCATTTTTCAAAAATCAAGTGGAAAAACATTGTTTTTCCTAACTGGAAAAGATTCTGCTCTTCTTTCTCTATTTACTGCTAACAGTAACACAGTTTTAATTGGTACATTTTGGTCAGTGACAATGATGTGTTGGATTTTAAAAGGTCTTGGGATTTGTATTCTTTCTACAAGTACAAAAAACTGACAAAAACATAGATGGACAAACTGCTAGAGTGCCTGGATTCTTCTGCATTTGAAAAGAAAACTATACATTAATTTGCTTTTATTTTTACTAAAATACATTTTTTTCTGGGCATGAAGCCAAAAGGCAGTGTGTATATTACAGAATCTAATTTAGTTCTACTTATAAATCCATTTCATTTAAATTTTGTCTTTATCAGTTTGCTTATGCTCATGAATGTGTTTCTTTACCTTTTAGAGCTTAAGATTTATTATCTGGGTAAATCTCTCATGTTTTTTCCCTAATATCATCTTCCTATCTATCCTGCCACAGAGGAATTAGGTGCCTCTTCTTTGTATTTATTTACCCCCTCCCCAATATATAGAAAAATACTTCACTTTAATAAAGATTTGTTCCTGTAAATAATTGTCTGATAGGAAAAAGAAATGCAGCATGTGACATATAGGTGGAAACTAATCTATAATCATTTTTAGATTTTTGTCTTACTATTGCTTTTTTCTTTGCCTTATCAAGATACTTTCTAAAGTTTTCTCTATGAAATTCACTGCATAATGGTTTGGTCTTTGTGGCAACTTACTATATAAATTATTCCTTCTTTCCTGAAGTTACTACTTTCTGGCAGTATATTTTTCAGTACTAATTACTGACAGCACTAATGGACAGATGACTTTGTTAAAAGATACAAACACTTAAAATTAAAATCGTAACAGATGTTAAAAATAAGAGTGTATAGTAACAAATAGTTTGCTGAAATTCTAAACTGAGAAAGAGAAAAATTTAAATGACATTCTCAAAAGGAAAATATTTCTATTTAATTGTTAAAGCACTATAGCTGTGTGGCAAAAGCACCTACACAAGGTTTATGATTCATAGAATATTTTCTTTATAGTCTTTTAATGTAGTGAATTATATTATGCAGAATTTCTGCTACTAATCTACCCTTGCTAAGTGTCATTTGTTCCTGATTTATTCTTTAAAAATACTGCTGGATTTGATATACTAATACTTTAACATGTACTTTCATAGTGATTTCTGAAGTAACATCAGTTTATGAGGCAAGATCTTTTAAAAGAGATTACAGCAAATATCTTTCAAAAAATTATAGGACTTTTGAAGGACTGTCTGAATGTTATATGGTAAATGACTGCATGAGAAATAGCGGGGGGAAAGTGGTAAGAGCTGTGATAGATGATGTGTAAAATAATGCCGGCTTGGATTAGAGTTAAATCACTATTTCTCAAATTGAATAACATGAAGCCCTCTTTTAAAAAATATTTTTTTTCAAATCTCCAGGTTTCAATATAAAGCAAAACTAATGTTAATAGTCTTATTTTTTACTGAGGAACTTTGCTGCTGGAATATGAATGTAGTATTTAAATCTGTAATATGCCTTTTTTTTTAATCAGGAAATCTATTCTGTATCCTATATAATGACTTAGAATTCCCCAGTACACTATGTAAACTTTTATGCAAATTGAATACCATAATGTAAAATGCATTGTAAAAGTAAAATTTTCAAATTACTCTCAGACTAAGTACAGGCACTAAACTTGTGGGCAAGTTCATGTTAGGTAATTGAGAATATGCTCATACATATTTTTAAAGTTTATCACAAAAAAGGAAATACAAAATTGTCTGGTAGAGAAATCTAAGAATAACTTCATGATCTGACCTGAAATCTATGATTGGCTTAATAATGATACATGAATTTTACAATGGTTTAGTCCAGTATTAATAAAGCAATTCCCCTTTCCTGGTTTTCTTTATGACAATGGTATCTATGTATAGGAGTCAAGGATAAAATCCATTACTCAGAACAGGAAATCAAATGATCCATATGAGGACTAATACATGACGTTGGGCCTTGTTTTATTAACTCAAATCAACTAGTCAATGGATGTAAGCATTTATGCTATGTTTTAAAACACAGCTCTAAAGATAGTGAAGATTTTCCAGAAACCAAACAATAAAATCTCTAGTTGCACACTTAGAGATTGTAAGAACTACTTTCACCACTGTACAGATGAGAAACTAAGATTCAATAGGGTTAAAAAGGGTTGTCAGGTTCACAAAACAAATCAATTGTGGTACATCCAGAAAAAAGTAACTTTCCTATATATTCTTTGCAGCACTACCCATGACAATTATTTTTAAATGGCAAAATGTAGCTTGGAAACCACTAAAGAAGAATATAAGGTAAGACACAAGTACTACACTCAACTGTGTAGCTCAGATAATAAAAACTAAACATTTTTGAAGAAAAGAGATAAATCAGAACTGGGATGGCTTTATATAGGAGATGGCATCTAAGCTGAGTTCTGAGAAACTTTAAGACAGTGGGAAAGCAAACAAGTGGGCTTTATCAGCTTTGTCAGGCTACAATACAATACAAAACAAAACAGTACAACTCAACCCAAATAAACCCAACCGAACCCAGCTATAGATGGGGTAGCCCAAATACCAGGCATTTCTCAGTTTTAGAGGTTGAAAAATCCAAGATAAGGACACCATCTAGTTTGGTTTCTGGTAAGAGATCCCTTCTTGGTTCATAGATGGCTGCTTTCTCATTGTGTCATCATGTGTAGGAAGAGTACTCCAGTATCTCCTTCCTATAACATGTGGATCACACCCTCATAACATCATGTAAACCTAAGTATCTTCCAAAGGCTCCATATTTCCAGATAGCATCCTAATGGGGAACAGGGCTTCCACATATGAATTCTGAGGAAACACAATTTAGTTCATTTACGTGGCATTCCTAGAGAAATAACATTTGTGAATGCTCCAAGGTGGTAATGGATATGGTATGTTAATAGAATCAAGAAAAGACCATCTTTTTAGATTTGATGAGCTTTGGAGCATAATAAAAAATGTCAGAGAATAAAAAGGGGTATTACGGAAGTTATAAAAAGTTAGCTTAAAATTTGATTAGACAGAAAATAAGGAGACATGTAAGCACAGCAGTGACAAAGGGAAAATATTCTTTTAGACTAGCTTCCTGCAATCATGGATGTGGCTGACTCCAGCGTTCCAGATTGGTTCATTGTCTAGCACTGGGATTGGTGGCATGAGTGCTAAACCTACCCAGGGGTGGGGCCGACACAGTATAAGGGCAGGAAGAAATGTGACTTTTCTCTTTTGAACAGTTCACTTTTGCTGTTTTGTGCAGGCCATGAACAGTGGCCCTGCCATGCCACCCTGCCTTGGAGCCAGCTGAGTATGGACTGAAACCTCCAAAATTGTAAGAAATAAACCTTCCCTTCCCTAATTTTGGGTACCAGGTATTTTGTCCTAACAACAGAGAAAAGTAACTAAGACACACCTTTACTGGATTCAGTCAGCACACTGATCCCCCTTATGCAGCAGCAAAAGTCCTAATAAAGCTTCCTCTAGGTGGCATATTCTTGCCTGTTCATGATTTCTGTTTTGAAAAGGGCATGTAGAACTGATACCACTACACAGAAAGTAACCTGAAGCCCACGCTGGTAACATTAATGTCAAAAGCTACCAGCCATCGGGTCTGGTAACCCTAAACATGGGCTAGTAGCAAGTAACAATGGAGAATAATGAAAAGCCAAGAGCCACCATCTCTGATAGCTTGAAGAGATATCCAAAGACCTACCAGTAGGTGCTGCCCCCATGTTGCAAAGAGGGTCACTAATACTAAAAGAATTAAGAGCCACTGGCATTCAAAGCCCAAGACAAATACTGTAACAGTTACTCTTTACCATTTTGTGATTTCTTACAAACTGAGCAAAAGCCCTCAGATGATTGGTAACATCTTGGAAGCCAGTAGGGGTATCTCCCCTTGGGTGGGCCCTGAAGAAGAAGGCAAACACACATAGTGACAGCCGTTTGGCAAACTCAAGATACAGCCTTTGTTTGTTTTCCAGCCAGTGTGTAGCTACCACATCACTTCATCTAGTGATACCATCCCTAACAATATAGGAGTGCCCCTTTTCCTCCAGGGGCTACATTTTGACTTTCTAAGTGCCTGAAACCACAGATACCAGTAGTATATCACCCTATATATGCTCTATTATTTTTTTCACTGAAATATATACCTATAATAAAGTTTATACTAATTTGTTAAGTTTACAAATTAGATACAATAAGCACAATAAGAAATTTACAAGAAGTTTCCATTTAGTATTTGGACCAAAGCTGACTACAGGTAACTGAAAACATGGATGTGGAAATCTACAATGAATCCAGTCTAGAAGTAACACTTGGAAAGGTTTCTCCCATGTGTTCCAACTAAGGACACCCAGTTATTTTTACCAGGAATAAAACATTAGGGCAAACTTTGTTTTGCAACTTTTGCATAAAATAGCATCATAGGACTGGGAATTTAGCTCAGAGGATCTAGCACTCACCTGGTAAGTGTGAAGTCATGAGTTCAATCCCTGGTACCAATGAATGAATGAATGAATGAATAAATAAATAAATAAATAAATAAGCATATTTCAATAGCTTTAAAAAACAAAACAAAAAATACAAACTTTTTTAGAGGAAATTTATTTTCTGTACAAAAATAATAAAAAGAATGGTGGCAGAAATACCAGCTTTGATTTTCTATACTAATCTTTCCTTATATAACACCTTCAACCATCCAGTGTAAAAGCAATGAACCAATATTACCTTTAGCTCTGGGGAAAGAACAGCAATATTTCAGTAATGGTCTATGCCACTCAAATATAGTACTTGGACTTCAGCTATTGTTTTAAGACTATGCTGTTATTCTCCAAACATCAATTGTTTGAGAATGTGTGAGTATGTATGTATGTATGTGTGTATATATGTATGTATATATATACCAGTATATTATAGATACTCCCAAATGAGAGGTTTCAATTCACTAATTTTCCACAATTTCTTTGTGGCATGGTGAATATCAATTTCATATGGAAAAATAGTGAACAAAGTGCTTTAGAGAAATAAAGTTTCCCCAATTGTATATGCCTACCATAAAAAGAAAAACAATGCTACCTAATGGGAATGCTCAACAGTTATCCAAATAATGTTTTAAAGATTGTGGAATTATTTCTTCTCCAAGTACAATCTTTTGCAAATAAACCAACATAGTAACAAACTAATCAAGTAAAAATAGTGGAAGTATTCTGCTTTAGAGGGTGTTTGAAGCTCAAGGGCTTCTCCTGCCTTTCTCAGAGTTCTCTGTGGGACTCCAAGCTTCGCCATTAGACTATTTAGAAATCGTAACTCAAATAGATCAGACAGTAGCTTTAATACGAAGTTCTCCTGACATGCAATTCACTGCCTAGCAGAAGTAACTGAATGATCTACTTACACTTACTCTTTTAATAGTTTAAAATTTGGTTTGGCCCTTCAAAAGAATCTTTCTAAAACTGAGGGACAGGGAATAAGGTAAAGTTTAATGCCAGAAGATGTCTAGACTTAATCGAAGGCAATATTTTAAAAACATTTTAAAAACTGTGTCTTATTCTGATAGTAATAAAAAATTTTCTTTTGCTCATCTTCTTAGTTGAGGATCTTTAACTGCTCATTCCAACCAGCTATCAAACTTTACTTCTGTACTTACGTATTATAAAGTACCTTTAATTTTCATTTCCCAGTACAAGATTGTTATGTTGCATACACTTTTTCAAACCGTATCACCATCTATTTTAATTTACCTCTAGAATATGTCTTGAGATGAGAAAGAACTACCTGGGCTCTAAATGGTAAGAGTTCTCATTCTGATTTCTAAAATCATGCTTCTTTCCTATAATTTCTGAAGTGTGTCCTTTGTATGCTTCTCTGCTACCTAGCAACGGTAAAATTCCTTAAGCACAGTGCTTATCTTACAAGTCTCCAAGGTGATAAAGAAAACCAGGCATAAAAATCACAATAGTTTAATTATGTAAATTGATAAAACAAATGGAAACACCACATAAAAATGTATACTAACTAGTTGGGCAGAATAAAGGGTTAGCACAGGGAGTTTGCTATTTTAATAGTATTTCCAAATCCAAATCTACACCACTTTCAACCAGGGTTAACTAACCATTACCCATCTTCATGGCTGGTTAATAATATGAATAAAATGATTTCTACATGGTTCAATCTTTTTCTATTATGGATACACACTCAAAAACACAAAGCATAAAAAACACTGTAGAGGTCCCCCCACCTTTCTTTTTGATTTTTTGAGACAGGGTCTAGTGATATAGACCCCAGTCTAGATCAGCCTTATCCTCCTCCAAAACTGAGCTACTAGATTACAATTGCATGTTTTATTAACAATAGTTGGTACTTTTGAAAGAAGTAAGTTGTTTCAACTACTGTTTTTTATTCGTAGCAAATCTATGAGGTCCAGTGATGACCCCACTCAGGATGGCCTTGAACTCACAATGTAGCTCAGGCTGGCTGGCCTCAAACTCATAGTTATCCTCCTGCTTCAGACTGCTGAGTGCTGGATTATAGGCATGTGCCACTTTAGAACTAATATTAATCAGAAAAATCAATTAATGAGTGAGTTCTATCAAATCCTGTGATATTTTAATCAGTATTTTTCTGATAGTTATACTTTTGTTGTTTTGGCTTTTTTTTTTCCCCCCTTTTTTTGGTACTGGGGATCAAACTCATGACCACGTGCTTGCCAGGAGTTACTTATGCCGCTGAGCTAAATCCCTGGCCCCAGTTATAACTTTTTTTATACTTCTATACTTTTTTTTTTTTAACACACTGAAGATCCTAGTTTCATGTTGCCATTCACCAGAGGCTTTGCAAATCTAAAACTGCAAAAATATCCCCAAAATGTCACCCTTGAAAATGTCACTGAAATTAAAGCATACAATTTAAACCATATGAATATATCAAAATAAACTTCTACTATGAAGTTTTGCCAAGATTGTTCCTGATGTTCAGATGTTCCTTATTTACCAAAAACAATACTCAAACTATAAATCTTGAGTAGTTGTGTAAAATGCTTAGAGTATGTTTTAATAATATAAACCCTACCTCCCAAACTATTTTAAAGATTACTAAATATCTACTTAACTTTTATAAATTGCTACAGCATTGCATGTGACATAATTCATCTAAATCCTATATTCTAAAACAAAGTTGTTTAAAAGTATGAATCTAACATATTTTACCCAAAGGTTATGTGTATGTTTTTCCATCAACTTTAAGTATTTTCATAAGGACTCTAGAACATACTTACTTCAGTGCCAACAAGAGTCAATAAACAACAGTGCTTCCCTGGGAACAATGTAACCAAAAGAAATTTAACAGACATATTCAGTCATAAGGGAGCTGTGGCTCTCCCTCAGTTCTATCAGCAGATTTGCTTTGGAAAAAACAGTAGTTGAAAAAAGTTACTTCTTTCAAAAGTACCAAACTATTGTTAATAAAACATGCAATTGTAATCTAGTAGCTCACTTTTGGAAGAGGATAAGAACATAGTCAGAGATACAGCCACGTCTCTACAAGTCTATCTTGCTGTGATTTCAAGAAACCTAAAAACCACACTAGTAATTTCAGTCTAATTATAAATTTATGATCGTGAAAAACAAAGTCATATCTAAGGATGAATTTTTAATTCACATTACCTTCTGTAATTCGCAATCCAGGAATAATCACATACAATGCAGCTGGAAAAAGTTTCCAAGAGCTCCATGAAGCAAATTTTTAAGTTTACATCAAATTTTTAAGGGTTTAGGTATGGTCGGAAAAAATTAAAGTATGTGAAACTTCTACTGAATTCACTCATCCTTTCTGAAGAGAACAAAACTTAAATTATTGATGGAATCATATTACAGCTAAGTCCCTTCTAGAGAGAAAAGGATTTCAAAAATATAATCTTCCTATATGAACACATACAAATTAGGTTAAAACGATATTCTACAAAAATGGAAGTGGAAATGGAAGGTCTCTTCCACTTTTTATAACTGTCTTAATTTGACATCCACTCTGCCACCATACTTTGTGATTCTGGGGCTAAGGATTTGCCACCTGGCTTTCTGCTTCGTTCTACCAGAAAAGGACACTAGAAGGAGACTAGAAAGCACCACAGGACAACTGCAGCCTGTTTGCTTCTCATCAGTATCATACTAGCAACAATGCTTTGCTTGAGCCCAGTGCTTGTTTGTTCCTGGAATTCTCTGGAGAGAACAGCAGCCAGGACAGCACCATCTCAAGTTACTGAGCTGTGCTCTTGCAGCCCCTGCTCCTCCACTGTTCCTCAGCTCTAGAAGGGAGAGCTGCTTTCAGCGGGCATCACTCAATTCCCTCAGTGCTCTCATTTTGCTCAACCAACTGTCCAACATCTGATGCAACCAATCCCCTCTATTATATTCCCTCATTAAAACACACAGCAAATTTCTGCTTTACTGATGTAACCCTGGCCATCTCTACTATGATATCTGTACTTATTTATCCTTAATAATTAACTCAACTGCAAAATACATTCTTTGATTCTTAAAATATAGATTCAGCTTGATTAGTACACTGGATGGGACATTTCCTAAATAATTTCTCACAATTTAAAATGATGTTTTAGCTATGGCATACTTCAAACAAAGTCATATATGAAAGTGCATCCTGGGTCAGGGATACAGCTTAGCCACACAGTGCCTGCCTGACAAGCACAAGATCAGGAGTTTGATTCCCGGTACCAAAAACAAAGAAAAGTGCATCTCACTTAAATAACACATACAAAATATCACCTTTAGAACAGATACTGGAAACCAAATAGTATAACCGTCCATCCAAAAAAGTATTCCTATCTGAACAGCAATAATCACCATTTACTGGGCCTACTAACAGTATAGCATTGGGTACTTGCCTTTTTCTTAATTCTCAAAGCACTTCTATGAGACACATTTAATTATTCCTGTTTCACAGAAACAGAATTCAAAGGCCTAAGTTACAATAGTTTCTAAGTGGCAGAGCTCTCAAATCTAGATCTGCCTGATATTATAAGGGGGAAAAAAAGGGCTACTAATCTCTGCATTTCACCAAGTTTCCTCTTTTCATTAAACTGATAGGTATAACTGTTACCAAAAGTCTTTATGATACTGTTCTTTCAACTGTTGCTAGCCATTAGCATGACTTATTTTAAGCTGAAATCTATCTCTCTGCAATTTCTATACTCATTAGTCTATTTTTGTCCTTTGAAGAAATATAAAACTTTACGCCTCTGAATAACAACCCTTCAATTATTAAAAACTTAATGTATCTGCTGTATACCCTATTACTTCTTTCTCCATTTTCTTCAATGGCTCTTCCCAGTTATCTATTATACATATGTTACAGTGGCATGACTCAAAAGATACACTCAAATTAAAATCCATGAAACAATTTACCTCAACGGCTCAAGCACTTGCCTAGTAAGTACAAGGTTGTAAGTTTGATCCCTGGTACCCAAAAAAAAAAAAAAAAAAAAGCGGGGCCAGGGATTTAGCTCAGTGGCTCAAGCACTTGCCTGGTAGGTGCAAGGTCATGAGTTTGATCCCTGGTACCAAGAAAAACAAAAAAGTGCCAGGGATTTAGCTCAGTGGCTCAAGCACTTGCCTGGTAGGTGCTAGGTCATGAGTTTAATTCCCGGTACCAAGAAAAAAAAAAAAAAAACATGAAACAAAATAATGAAAAACTTAATTGTTTGAAAGAAAAAAAGTAAAAGTAACACAAACAAATACTAATGATACAACTGATCTCAATTTTAATTTGTTATTTTATACATAAAATTTTCTTATAGATAAAAATGTTAAGAATATGTGAATTTATATCATTTAAGATATCCTTAGTGTAGAGAGAATAGCAGTAAACTATCTGCTGAGCAGAGAAAGAAAATTAAGACACACATCCACTCAGAAGGAAGTCATAGTCAAGACAGTATACTAGACAGTTTACTAGTAGCCAGGAATGGTAGCACATGTCTATAATCCCAACACTTGGGAGGCTCAGGCAGGAGAATCACAAGTTGAAGGCCAGCCTGTGCTACACAGTGGCATCTTGTCTCATAAAACAAAAAAGGTAGTGTATTAGTATGTGTCTCAGTTTTTTATTCTGTGCACAGTTATATACAAGCACAGGCAATGCCTCAGTGCCCATAGCTTTGCTGCCCTATTTGGGTACCAAAACTGGTGGTGAGCACATCCCTTACAGAGTATGTCATAGGATTTGCATATAACCCATACACACTCTCTCACATACCTTAAACCACCTCTAGATTACTTATGATACCTAAGACAATGCAAATAGTTCTAAATAGTTACCATACTGTATTATTTAGAGAAAAATGACAAGAAAAATGTGTATATATGTTTAGCAGAGAAGCAATTTTTTCTGAATATCTTGATCTATGGTTTCTTGAGTACACAGATGTGGAACCATGGATATGAAAAGCTGACTGTAAATTGTACTTCTTATACCAGTGATAGCACATTATACATATTATTCTAACATCTGCTTTTTAAAAATGTATCTTGAAGGATGTTACTCATCCAAGTGACTATCTTGAACAGTAATCTACTGACGTATTACAATCTTTTCATTATAAATGACTATTGCAATGAATATTCTTCTAAGCACATCATTTTGCATAAGTAGCCATTTATTTTTAAGGTAACTAGAATGTGTAGCTTTAACACGTGGTGAAGTACAGCAGAACTGACTGTACTACATCTGTTTCCTCATAAATGTGTTGGCAACTTCTAAAGTCTTATTAATATGACAGGTAAAGAAAGAATCAGGATCTTTTTCATGATCAGCCTGAATTTTAATGATTATTTTTAATATAAAGAAAAATTATTTTTAAAAAATGAAAGCATTTGTACTTTTCTCAGTTAATAAAACCAGCCTATTGTGTTTTTAAAAGTTAAAACAGATGTACAGACTTTAATCATTCTAATCTTTCCAATGTCTCAAAAGAATTTTGAGAATCCTGTGCCAAAAAAATTTATCTGGTCCTTACACACAAATCAACTCAAAATACAAAACTATGTTGCCTTCTGATCTGTGGTCCTACACAGCACATGAAAAGCAGGTCAAGGTGGTGCAAGCCTATAATCCTACATCCTAGGAGCCTGAGGCAATAGTATCTTAAATGTGACCTTCTAGTGCAACACAGACAGAGACTACCCGTCAGAATTTTAAAATGGACTGGGAATACAGCTCAATATTAAGGCCCTGTGTTCAATCCTCAGTACTGCTAAGTAAATAACACGTAAATGGCAGGATATCACTTTCAAATTTGGAATAAAATATATGACAATAAAACTTTTAGTTGAAATATATAGCCAAACTTGATGCATCTGTGGTATTATCACTTGAAGGAAAATGTTGACTACTGACTAAAACCTTGTGAAAATAGGAGAAGACCACCTACATCTAAAAGGTCTCAGATAAAAAAATCATCCTTGCCCACACCCAGTTCTGGCTCTCCAGAACTGTAATATAAATTTTGTTGTGAAAGCCACCCATTCTAGGCATCTGACCTAAAAAGGTGCTACAGAAACAACTGAGACCAGTGCCTAAAATCTGTATGAACTCCAATCAGTGGTGCTACTTTGTGACTTAAATGCACTACTGATGAGAAATATGTTTTCCCCCAACCACTCCCCCATTCACTTCAGCATTGCATCTGCAAGAGTAAGAAACAAATTAGTAGCATCTGATCAGACAGGAGAATGAGATACATTCATAACAGTGTAAAAGAGGTAAAAAAGGCAAATATTCACTGTTAGAACTAAAACTTTGGAATTACTCAACACTTTATGACACTCCAGGGATTATTTCTATCCTCAAGTTTAGAGCCATCAAAATTTGCAATTTCCTGTGATATGGGAAACTTTTATTTACCAAATGTGAACTCAGAATAAAAGTTTGGGAAAATTACACTGTCACATAAAAGGCCAAAATAACATTTCCAATCTTACCTTCAACGTATCACCACATAAAATAACAGAAGATATTCTAAAAGCATACTTAAATGTTACTCAAACTGACTTTTACAATAATCTCCCTGCCTGTCCCACTTCTATATTGGTTCACACATGAACAAACTGGTACAATTTCCATGGGAGTGAGAAAGTTTGTATTGTTGACAGCACAAACAACTTTGAAGAGCAGATGTTGTCATCAAATTGTAGGATTCAGTTACTCTGCTTTGAAACTAAGTGAAGTACTTGTTTAAAAATGTTTTCTCATTAGAATGTACAATGTTCCTTTTAAATTCTATCCGCTATAACAGGATATTTCTATGACACTGCAATCTGCGCTATGCCATAAACACTATTGTACTTGAACAGATGGAAATCATAAAGTGATATTTAGCTACAGACTTCCTGTCATATAGTTTTGCAAACTGAAAAAGAAGGAATCAACATTTATAACCACTAAAAACAAAATACTATCTAGTAAGCTAAAGTGATGGTAATGAGACACAGGAACATAAATGTTTTCAATTTAATATACTATATCTTGCAGAAAAGAAAGTATTAAAATGATACTTCAAAAGTTAAGAATACACATTGTAATTATCACTCACAGAAACAGAGGTGATACAGTGAAACCTTGGGTCACAAACATGATTTGTTTTATGATTTTGGGAAAGATGGCAATGTTTGCATGTGTGCGGTGAAGACAGCCATTATGTCTGTCACCTGATGTGGAGTTTGTAAACAGAAGCAAAATTCTGTCAGATCCTTTTGTTTGAGAACCAAATTGTTAGCAAACAGGAGCATTTGTGAACCAAGACATTTCTGTACCTGCATCCTGTTTCATAAAATTACTAAGGAAGAGCTTTTTAACACACTAATAGATGGATTTTAATTTATTAACCATGATATTAGATCATATTGTTGATGCATACATCTAAAATTCTAAGTTCAACATAGCTGAAAACCAACATAGAAAAAAAAAGAAAGAAAGAAAGAAAGAAAGAAAGAAAGAAAGAAAGAACCAACATAGTTTGAAATCAACAATCAACAGTTTTGAAAACCAACATAGTCATCAAAATTAATATAACTGGCAACTGCACTTCAGACCCCTCGTCAACTGCTGAGCAGTGCTAAGTGGCTGAGCCATGCCGTGACTTTCACTGACCCTATGAGCAATAGGGAGATACCAGAAGACCCTGGAAACCCAGAAATAGACTCTGTTATCTTTGATGTGGTTGTAACTTCATCCTGGAGGAATAGGCTTTGCTAGATCATTCCCAAAAGAATCTCTACAGACGTGATGCTGGAAACCTTCAAGAACCTGTCCTCAGAATAAGATGTGAAGACCAGAATGTCAAAGATGAATGCAAAAATCCCAAGAAAAAGTCAAGTGGTGGGGAGACTATGAATATGAAGTTGGCAATCCATGTAGTAAAACCTTTGGCTGGATTCCAGACTACACTGTGAACAAGAAAAGTCCTGGAATAAAATTCTATGAATATCACATATACACACAAGTGGCCATTCGTAATTCACTATAAAGACACTTCCATCTAACTGTAGATACAGACCATATGAATATCAGGAATACTGAAAGAAACTCTATGAATCTGAAAAATGAGATAAAACCTTGAGGTGACCCCTTTCCATTTAAAATTTTTAAAGGACTGGAAAGATATCCTACGAAAGTAAGTAATGTGGGAAATCCTTCAGGAATTGTAGTTAAACTGAAACAAATGAAAAAACTCGGAGAGACTGCAAGATGGCTGACTGAGTGGCAGCACAAGAGAGCCTCTCTGAGGAAAAAATAAAAAAAACTCAGACGCTGGAATCTGGCAAAATGGAGAAAGCCAGACAAAAGGAGAGGAATTCTCATGACCCAGGAAGAAACAGGAAAAAGAAAAAGAAAAAAGAGAGAGAGAAGAAAAAGAAGCATGGACAGAGGGCTGGAGCTGGGCAAGTGCGGATCGCTGTACTGGCACGTCTTAAAGTCAGGTGACTCACCATGGAGCTAAGATCACAGCTCTGCCAAGAGCGGGGGTTGGTGAGATCCAGACCCTCGGCTGGAGGAAGCGCTGAGACAGGGAGTGGAAACAGCCAGTCAAGCTGCATGAACTTTGGTGAGTGATGAGAACGGGATTCCCCAAACCGGGAGGACTGGCTGGGTGACATTTTGGAGTTGGGCAGGGCCGGCTTGAATCAAAACCCGAGGCAGCCTCTGCTGATGAATCCTAGTCCAAAGCAGATTGGTGGGATCTGCTTGGGCTGGGCCACGCCCCTGGTTGAAACCCAATAGCCAGGGACAAGGCTTTTCTGGGCCAGTGGCATCCCCAGGGAACACACAAACTTATTGAAGCATAAACTGGTTGACTGGCATAGGGGGAGGAGCCAGCTCTCAGCCTGCAACTCACAGATCCGCTGCAGACTGAGGGGCGGTACTTCCCTAGCAAGTGCGCTGCAGAAAAACTGTCAGCATTACGAAAGGCCCAGAGACCTCCACCACCCAACTGTCTGAAGGGGGTCGAAAACATGACAAGACAAAGAGCAAAAGGTCCCCAACTGCGGAACCAGGGAAAGTGAGTCCAACAGAGGTAAATGCAGAGGAGGTTGAGAGCATCAAACCTGTAATGTCAGAGACAGCCTCATTGGAAATAAAGAAATACATCCATGACCTCATCATCAAATTTAAATCTGAAATTCTAACTCAGGTGAAGCAAGATATAAGAAGATTAATAAAAGAAGTCCTGGGTAATCCTCAAGTAGGCACAAATGAAAGAATAGAGGAACCCAGAGAAAGGAGAGAAGCCTTTGATGAAGAATATAAACAAACTCTAGAATATATGAAACAGATCCAAAGAGAATATCAGGAAATCAAAAATTCCATTGAACGCTGGAAAAACTTCTTAACAGAAACTAAAGACAGACTTTCAAAACTTGAAGATAGATTTGCAAAGTATGATCGTGAAAGGAAGGATCTCTTAGAAATAACAAGGAACCAGGAAGCAACGATACAAAGGCTAGAAGATGACAAGAGGATTTATAACCTAAGAATAAAATATGTGAATGAAGATGCAGCGACAAATACAAATAAAATAAAAAGTCTATTCACAGAAATAATTAAGGAAAACTTCCCAAACATAGGTAACGGAAGTGAAGTTCAGATAAATGAGGCATACAGAATTCCAGCCAGCTACAACCAAAACAGATTTGCACCCAGACATATAATAATCAGGATCCCAGAAATCCATCACAAGAACAGAATATTAAAAGCAGTCAGAGAAAAGAAACAGATTACCTATAAAGGAAAAATCATCAAAATCACAGCAGACTTCTCAATGCAAATCATCAAATCAAGCAGAGCTTGGAGCGAAATATTACAAGCCCTGAAAGAAAATAACCTCCAACCCAGAATGATGTACCCTGCAAAACTGTCTCTCAAAATTAATGGAGAGACAAGATATTCACACGACAAAGAGGAACTGGGGGAGTTTGTGACCACCAATCCAACCCTGCAAAGAATACTGAAAGACATTCTAGAGAGAGAGAAGAAAATCACCAGGGTTCCAAGAATAATGGCAGAAAGGCCTCAAAGAAAGGGGCAGACAGTGGAATGAGGGAGAAAAGTAAACAAATAACAACAGAAAAATAGCATGGCAGAGATAAGACAGAGAAAATTGGTTATATCATTGTTTTATCTTGACTGATTTTATTTGAATCTGGTATGCTTGAGAGTGTCGAGTCTGAGAGTAGGGGCAACTACTCTGAAGATGACAGGATTCAATAGGATACCCATTCTGGTTTGATTGTTAACTACCTTTGAGTCCTATAATGTCTCCAATGTTTAGATTTTATTAATAGTGTAAAGCAATACTAAGTTTATATTATATTTGACGATATAGACAATTTTATTGAAAATAACAAGAGACATCATAGTGACTACCGTAGATCACCTAGTGCTGTGTTTTTGTATGGTCTTTTCATTTCGTGTTTCTCTAGGAATTTGTATTGCTGACTTGTTTTGATTTGTTTCTCCCTCTAATACAGAAAGGCTAGGTATATGTGTAGAGACTTATACATGTATAGAACTTCTAAGTAGTTTACGAGAATGGATTATAGTTATTGTAAAGAAAAAAAGGAAAAGAGTATTCTAAAGGATATAACTGCATGTATGTTTGAGTGTGTGGAATTAATAACCATGTTGCTAAAGTTTTAGTTGGATGGATGAGCAAAACCGACTGCAGTTTCACTGTTTGGATGTCCACTTTGTGGACTTTACTTTTGTAACTTGAACAACTGCATCTAAGAAGAAAGTATGTAGTTATCAACTAGTGATTTTTTACTGGTTACTATTTTGTTTTTGTTTTGTTTTGTTTTTGAGATTTTTGTATTGTTTCTACCCTCTGTTTCAAAATTTTTTCCTTAAATTTTTTTTTAAAAAAAGCAAGAGGAGGAAAAGAAAGTGCTGTAAAAGAGATAACTGTATATATACTTAAGTGTGTAGGATTGATAACCATGTTATTAAGTTTTTGTTAGATCAGTGAACAGAACTATTTGCAGCCCATTTGTCCACTTTGTATGCTTTAATTTTGTAACTTGAACAACTATATCCAAGAAGACAATATGTAATGTATCAAATAGTGATTTCTTACTGTTTATTTTTTTTAATTCTGTATTGTTTCTACTCTTTTTTCTTTTTTTGCTTCCCCCTTTAAATAAAATTAAAAAGAAAAAAACTCAACAATAGAGAAAATCCCTATGCATGTACGCCATGTGGGAAAGCTTTCAGTTTTTCCAATTACATTCAAAAACATGAAAATTCACACTGGAGAGAACCTCTATATATGTAAGCAGTGTGAGAAAACGTTAATCTGCAGTGTTCAAAGACACATGACATGGTAACGGATATACGTGAGATATGTAGGAAAGCATTTCATTATCCCAACTGATTTCATGTATATGAAAGAACTCATACTGGATGAAAACCCTATGAATGTTAACGATAAGGCCTGTAAGTGTCTCAGTTTTTTCAAAATCATGAAATAACTCAGTCTTGAGTGAAACCTTGTGAGTGTTTAACAGTGTGGGAAGCCTTCAGTTGTCCCAGTTACATCTGAATGCATGTGAGAATATATGTTGGAGAGAATGCTCAAGAATGTAAGGCATGTAGGAAAATATTTATTTTTTGGCCCTGGGGGTCCCAAAAGATTAAGCTCAGCCACTGGTCCAGTAACACCAACCGAAGAGACACACAGTGGTAAAGAACAAGAAAGAGTTTTAGTCAGCAAGGCTACACTTGGAAGTACAGATAAAGAAGTTAAGGAAGTGTCTTCTAAGTGTTAGGGGTCTGACAAGCCATAGGCTAGTTGATTGGTATCTAAAGACTGGATTTCTAAGGTCTCAGGAGAAGGACTTTATAGGGGGCAATTCACTTCCCATCAAGAATGCATTTCCCATCAAGAGATGACAGCTTCTACTTTAACGGGCAGTTTCATCCCCTACTACACACTAACTGTTCCCAGTTGGAGGGTGACCTCATCATCACAATGACTCAATAGTTCCAGGCACCACTTCAGGGGGATATGGAACTGGACTACATCCCTGACAATGAATTTAGTTACTCTATCTTGGTGGTCTCAGTCTTGAAGGAGCATGAAATAAGCTAGGCAAATTTAGGGCTAATAATCCTTTTAATTCAAATACTACCTCAGTGACATAATGTGCCTACATGCAGAACACAACAGGTCTGAAAGTTCTAAAGTAATGTAAGAGACATAAAATGAAGGCACAGATGTTAACCTTTATGATGCTTTTATCTACCCACTGGACATATACAGGTCCAGCCTCTTAGCCCTTGCTATAAGAAGACAAAATGCTATTTTATGAAGCATTTCATAACTTATCCAACTTAATTACCAAAACTGAACACATAGAATACAAAATTCATACACACAGATATACTTTGTGAATACAGATGCAAAAATCCTTAAGTAAAATATTAGCAAATTAAATTCAAGGTTAATAATAAATTAGGAAGTTTACACCAGGGGGGAATCACAGAATAGTTTATTAACTGAAAAACCTCTCAGTATAATTTATTACATTAAAAAGGCAGAAGCCCAAGTTGTCATTTCAATGCATTCCAAAAACCTAAGTTTGTTACAACCAAATTTAGTGACTTAAGTCTTTATTTTGCTTCTACTCTTGTTTTTGATAACCACATATATGAATGTAAATTTTATCTTGTTCTTTGTGAACTTTCCCTTCTTCCTCACTCTTCCTTCACCCAATTTATTTTCAAGCCCTCTTGATTACAGCTTTATAATACCTTTGTGACTAGAATAGAAATGCAACAATTCTCTACCTGATGCTTTGCCCCCAAATAGACCACTGTCATCTCATGCCTGCATTACTAGAGTCTACTAATGAGTCTCTCTGTGGCTTCCAGCTTCTTTCTGTTAGGTATAGAATATATTCATACGTTTCCTCTCTTTCCAAAGAGTAAGCTTAAGTAAGCTGAGAAAAGGAAAGCAACTCTGTCAACTTCAGTGTCATCATACTTGGGCCACGTGTGAAAATTCTAAGTATCCAAGGCAAAAAGTAAAAATAAATAAAACTTTAAGAAATAGTTTCATTGTATACGATTTCTTTAAAAGTAGTGAACGTTTTTCCCAGACTAAACTCTCTAAAAACTTTTCGTATGTGAAATTATACACAGTAATGTCTTCAATAATAATTTTCCTATAAATAAATAGAAGCTGGGCATGTTGGTGCCTGCCCTCACTCTGGGAGGCTAAGGGAACAGGATCACAAAGGCAAGCTTAGCTGAGGCAACTTAGCAACTTGACAAGATCCTATGTCTTTTTTTTTTTTTTGTAGCAGGGATTGAACTTAAACGTCACACTTGCCAGGCAGACACTTATACCGCTGAGCTAAATCTCCAGCCCCTAAGACTCTGGGTCATTAAAAAAAAATTTTTTTTTTTCCCCTAAGGGCTGGGAACGTAGGTCAATGTGAAAGCTTGTGTTCAATACTCAGTACAAAAAATAATGCTAGTTCTTCTAATGATTTTCAAATAAAAGTAGATAGTATAAAAATAAGAAATTTTATAGAATATCAGAGTGATTTGGTCCAAGAATATATTTCCATGGTCACTTGTGTGTTTTAAAGAGAGAATTTAGAGAAAAAGATGGGTTACCTGTTCCTTACACAGTAAATATAAGTAAACCATATTCTTCATTGGACAGGTTGGTTTAGGGTAAGAAGTGTCAGAATTCCAGATGGAATTCTAATTACTTTCCTAAATCAGTCATTCTACCTATATACTTATATATAGGCATTTACATTATAAATTGATTTATGAGTTTCCAGAGGAGGAAAAAGACCTTGTGTTTTGTGAAGTTATACACTATAAATAAAATTCCCCTAGGAAAGACCACTCAAAAATTATTCAACTTGAACCAGAAAACTAACAGACTTAAGAACCAGAAATATTATTTTTATGCATATGTAGAGTTGGTTCTACTGACACTTCCTAATAAAAAGCAATGTTATATTCCTAATAAAGACAGACTTCATTATAATACAGCCTATGGTGGTACACGCATCCCAGGCACTCTGGGATGCTGAGGCAGGAGGATCACAAATTCAAGCACAGCCTGGGCAATTTAGATACTTAGCAAGAACCTGTCTCAAAATAGAAAATTTTAAAAAAGGAAAAAGGGCTAGAGACCAAAAATTTTAACCCAAACACTCTTGTTTCCAAATATCCTAGAAAATTTTTAACCAAAAAAAAATTCTACCAAAGGAAGATACTGCTGTGTAAAGCCATATTATATAGCTGTTCTAAAATTTTACTTTGCAAAATAAATGTTGAAAGTAATAGGAAAATCTGTAACTTGGATGAAAGTGCTAATAAAATGATAAAATGCTGATGCAAAGGATAACCATAAAATGAACCAAAAATGTGGAAAATATAAGCATTACTGATTGTTTCTATCCTCTGGAAGCACTGCAAACACAATACTGTGGTGAAAAGTTATGAATCAATTAACTGCACACATATTGCAGCAACATCTTGATAATTACATTACTATTCAGATTTTTCTAAATGAACTAAGATTTCACCTTGACCTTCAGCAGGCACTAAAAAATATAAGTTAATTCACATGCCCTAGGCATGCCACTTGCATCTTCAAAATCATGTGTAGAAAAGTTACAGCACCAATTTCTAAAGGTATATATCTTAGACCTAAATCTGTCATTTTGACAAATTACCTCTGGTTTGGGAATGTAGTCTATCAAAGAAGAAAAATTCTTGTTTATCCCAATAGAGATGCTCAACATGACATTACAATTTAAATTTTTCTTGTTTTGTTAGATAAGACAGATGGCTGTCTCACAAAGTCACAATATACAGTGTTACAATACAACAATTTTACTATTGAAGAGAGAGCACTGAATAGTGGAAAGGAAAGAACATGCTTATACAATCAAATCTTTCAAGAGAAATTAAGAATACTGGAGCCAAATTTTGGGGAAAAAAAAAGTGAACAAAACCATAATAAAATTGACTGGTTACTGATTTGACATGAAGGAAATTTACAATCTCTATCCTATGTAAAGAATGATTTGTTATTCATTAGCAGAAATATTTTTTTTGCAACTAATTTGAAGAAAGCTAAACAATTGTTGGATTATATAAATGTCACCATTCCTGTATCCTAGGTTCTCTAGCACAGATTGTTACTTTTAAAAATCTTACTAGGTTATCACCATGACACACCCTGCCTAAATTTTTCCTCAAAAACATCTTAACAACTATGGACAAGATAAGGAATTTGTTCAATATGACACAGCTGATAAATGTGACAACAGAGACACAGAGAATATGACACAGAAAAATATGACACAGATAAATAGATAAATATGACACAGAGAAAAAGAAAGAAAAGTCTCATTACTCTTCTCATTTTCCTGTGTGTTACTATGAATGGCAGTCAGTTTTCTACTTAATACTCAGTTAAATGAAATTTTCACAGGAAAATATTTGATTTACACATAAGTAAAATTTTTCAAAATCTCTGATGTAACTGGGGAAAACTATTTGGTTGGATCAACCATGCAGGACGTAACAATGTTATGGGGAGTAAAACTCAGACATACATCTTGTAGAAACTTTTATGAAAGTCTAGCCTGGCAGGGAGGCATTATAGTGAAATAAAGACTTCTCAATTAAGCTGGCACACAATTCAATTCAGTTCAGTTGAAAACTTTCTAATTTACAGTTTGCTTCATTCTCTGTGTACTTTTTATTTTGAATGCTCTACAAAAGTTGAAATTAGTGCAGGAAACAGAAATTTGAGGGTTTTTTCCGATACTTCTAATCTACTGTATCTTCAAATCTCTGTTACTTGGTTGCTTTTCTATCCTCCATTTCCTGGCCTATAGGCCACAACAGTACCTTTTAAATCTCTCTTAAGACCTACTTTCATTTACCAATTCTTGGTTTCATCTCAAAATCTTTGTTCATCAAATCTTATACCTTTCATTAATTAAGTCACCTCCATTTTTTTCATCCCTGATTTGGATTTTGCAACTGGTTTCTCTAAAAGGAGTAACTCTTTATTGATATTCATACCGCATAAGGGAGACAGAATTATTCTGTAAAGAAAAAAAAGTTAATTTTTATCTCATAAATAACAACGATAACAAAGAAAATTTCTTGAAAGAAACCTAAGTTCCTTACTTTGGCAAATGAATCCTCTAATAATCTTGCCCCTCAAACTATCTGCCCATTTCCTTCTCCTCAGTGGATTTCTACTGATTTCCTATAACATATTTTACACGGTTCCCTCCATCCTCGGTATTGTTACCTCTCCTTAAATGCTCTTTGAAAATTCCTACTGCATCTTTAAGGTCCATCTCAAATCCCACTTTCTTCCTTAAAGTCATGCTTTTGCTAGTTGTTAAATTACAAAAATTTGTTTCCATCTAGACAATAAAAGAACACGTTTTACTTCTATGTGTTTACTATTTATGTCTGTTTTCCTGACCAAGTCTTTGTGAACAGGAAGCACATCAAATTATCTTTAAGATCCAAGTTTGGAGTCCAGAGTCTGGCTTATGGCAGGTGCTTCATTAATGTTCACTGTTTGTGGTGCCGCTACAGCAAGCATCGTCAGTTAGGTAGGAAGGAGAGGTACTCTCAGCCCTTCTTGCCTGACAGAAACACCAATTTAACCACAATATATGAACCAAAGTAATTTTATTAGAATTCCAGAATCCAGTTAAGAAGCTGCCCTAAGTGAGCAAAAAAGGCAAAGTAGCCACAAAGAAATAGAAAAAGCAATTTTGCTTAAAGCTACTATGGAAGGAAAACAATATGAAATAAAGTAGCATCTATACCATGTTCATTACATCATTATTTAAAATGGTGAAAGGCTGGGGGGTTAGCTCAGTGGCATAAGTACCTGCCTGGCATTTGTGAGGTTGTGAGTTCGATCCCCAGTAACAAAAAAAAAAAAAAAAAAAGGTTAAGACACTGGAAGCCACCTAAATGTCCATCAATAAACAAACATATAAAGAAAGAGTGGTAATTCATACAACAGAAAATTATTCAGCCTTACAATTCTGCCTGGATAAAACTGGAGGACATTACACTAAGCAAAATAGGTCAGACTGAGAAAGACCAAAATACTGGTACCAATTATATGGGGGGCTCTAAACGGTCAAATTTATAGAAGCAAAGAATAGAGTGGTGGTTGCTATGGGCAGATAGAAAGGAGTGAGGAGTTACTATGTGATGAAGACAGAATTTCAGTCATGCAAGACAAAGTTCTAGAGACCTATACAGCACGTAAAATTTGTTAAGATAGTAGATGCCATGCATGTGTTTTCAAATTATAAAAAAAGTGGGGGAATACAATGTTAGTAATGTGTTTTAGGGGGCTACCTATAGATTAAGCTTAGGAAAGACACAGCTTGTTATAGGTTGGCCAATATTAGGTTTCCAGTTGCTGGAACTTAAATGTATATTTTATAAAAGAGAAAATTTGTAAGCATATGCAACTTCCAAAGAAAGGATACTAACAATGTAAAGATGCTGTAAAATTTGTATTAAGAAGTTAGAATATGTAAGTAAAGGAAGCACACATATAATTGAGCAGTGAAAAGCTGGGAAGAAAAATCTGATAGGGTTGCAGAGTGATGTTCATGTGTACTTTGTAGGTAACTACAAATAGAGCAGAGATGAGGGAGGACAGGAGACAGGAGACAGGAGACAGAACTGATATCCCAGGTCCTGAATGGTGTTTTGAATGAGGAGAGTCAGTCTCCTGTAGAATTGTTAGAAGCAAAAGTTACTTTAGCATTTAAACCAAGAATTACTAGATAATTTGATTTATTGAGAACAGTATAACCTATCATCCAGCTTGATAACATCAAGTCTAAAATGCTGTCATGGTTTATCCTATTAAAAAATTCCTCCCTTAAGTTAAACATTTTCTTATATGAGACAATACTTGTAAGAGAGCACTATTAATGATAAAGCCAGATGTTACTGTATAGCTATAAAGAATTACAGTTCTATCAGTAATTTGGAAATATCAATACAGAATATTTGTGTATTCCTAATTCCTAATGTAATCTGTAAACTCCATTATTTTATGACTCAGATAACCTCAGCTGTCTGACCATCTTTAATGTATCACACATAAAACACTAATAGAATTATCATTTCTGTTTCCTAAATAGTAAAAATAAAACTTACGGTCTTTAGTACATTATGATCTAGTTAAACTAATATTTTTATCTAGTATCTCATTTGTCTTATAACACATGAATATATACTCTGTACCATACCTCCTCAGAAAAAGTAGCTTAAATATCATTAAATATATAATAAGCACTAAGAAAAAAGGTCTTGTATAATCATAAAATGAACCATTTCACAGCATTTTGTTACTTCACAATCTAGAACCCAAAGCTTCTTGCACTTATTAGGTAGCAAGTATTTGTTAGCAATATAGTATAAAATATTTAAGACAATAACGCAAAAAGCCAGCCAGACATCATGGCACACATCTGTAATCACAGCACTCTAAAGGCTGAGGCAGTAGAATTGCAAGCTTGAAGCCAGCCTGGGTTATATAGTGATTTCAAGACCAGTCTTCAGTGAGACCATGTCTTAAAACAATAACAATACTAGTAAGAATAATATAAAAGCCATTTAAATTTTTCTAGACATCATTTTTGTTTTCTTAATACCATCTGTGATGAATATTTTGGGGTTTATGGTTCACACATACATCCAGGTTTTTTCTCCCCTGCATCTGTATCTTTCTCTAATATTAGTCTGTAGTCTAGATTGCCTTTTATTGTCCTGGTAAGTTGTTTCAAATTCTCTACACATTGAGAAGTCATAAAATAATATTTAATATGTAAAATGAATTCAAATAATTACTTGAAAAAAATTCTATCTTCCACAAATATTTTGGGCTAACTTAATGCAAAACTAAAGTTGTAATTCAGTAACTTCATCTTAGAGAGATGAGATTACTAAACCAACAGTTCTGCTTCAATCATTTAAGAACTAAATTCAATATTTATAATCATTACATTTGAAATGTGCTGATGATATTTTAACTGAAGTCATTAAAGATTTAGAAAAAAAGAAAAAATAGAAAAGCTGGGTATAGTGGCACAGAATTATAATCCCAGGTACCTGGCAGTTCAAAGTAGCCTGGGCAATTTAGGGAGGCCTTATTTCAAAATAAAAGTAAAAACAAAAAGGACTGAGCTCAATTGTAGACTGCTTGCTTAGCATGTAGAAGGCTTTGGGTTCAACCCCCAGGAAACCTTTCCCCCACCAAAAGTAAAAAAGCTATTTAAGTGTGACTTATTAAGGTTTATTCTGATGATAGTTCCCTACATTGTTTCGTATTTCTAATATCCTGAGATCAATTTTTAAAATATCCAATCTGCCTATATGATTAATAAGAAGCAAAGCACCACTTCGTTTTAATGAAAGGCAGGCAGAAAGGGAGCCTGGGAAATCTGAACCAAACCAATTTCAAGTCCCTGGTAACTATATATACAAGAATTATCCCTTAGGCTTTGCTGGAATGAATGTTGGGATGATTTGAGCACAAAAATCCCATTATCCTATGCAGCAAGCAAAAATATTTCCCCCTTTACATTGGGGAGAGAAATATACTGAAAACTAGTTGAATGTGATGATGCTGTCTCAGAGCTAGCATTGGTAAGTTCTTAATAAGTTAGTTACAAGAAGTCCACACATAGGTTTGAGGCCATAATAATACCAACTTCCAAAAACAGTTTATAACTGAAATGGAAGCTATAATCTATAATAACACAAATCATTAAAAACCTCAATTGTAATGTATATTTACTATCTCCAGAGAATGAAATATTCATAGATAAGACAAGACCCATGACCTATGCAATGATGTAACACAGCAAGGAATTAAGAGTCTGCTCAATGAGTGAATGGTTTTCATTTTTAGAGCAATTGTGAAAGATTGCATCTTCCAAAATATACTCACTGATTTATGATTTACATCAGGTAAATGAAAACTCAGCAAAAATAAAAAATAATTTCTCAAACAAAAAATAAATTCAAAGTATCCAAATTAGGTAAGGGAAAATAACTGAACAAAAATGTAGATTACTAATCTGTTGCTGAATAAAGTGCACAATGTACAAATACAGTAGGAATCCTAAATACACTGAGAGGCACTATAAAATATACTTTTTTAAAAAGAACTTATAATTATTTTTATCAATTTACAGGATACAATGGTTTGTATTTTAAGTATCTAACTGCTAAATCTATGTGACATGCAAGTGTACTCATTAAAGTACTGCCCCTTTCACAAATACTAAGAACAAATGTTGATTAGCATTATATAAATATAAATATACCCAGGCAGAATATTTTGTTAAGACATGCATCCAACACATGAAAGTCAGTTCACATTGTCACATTTCTACTAAGTGAGAAATATGTAATACATGCAGAATTAAGTTTAGCTTTTGGAAGGCAATAAAACACAAATACCCCTTCTAGGTATGGTGGCACACACCTGGGACCTCAGCCCTTGGGAGACTGAGGCAGAGAACTGCTGTAAGTTTGAGGCCAGCCTGGGCTACACAGTGAGATCCTGTCCAAATAATCCAAAAGGAATAACAATGAAAGGGGAAAAAAACCCCACAAATACCCAACAGGAACAATAAGACACATATATATTACCTTTATTAAAATTAAATGGAAGTGCTTTTACTTCATTATAGATAATTTTAAAAATCTTACTTTAAAAGCTTTGCTACATAAAAATATTTTAAATTTCTAGCCATGTGAACACAAAAACAGAACATCTAGTTTTAGCCTACTTATGAAAACACCTAACATTAGAAATAAACTTGTAACTTTTTTTCTATTAGTTCTGTAATCACCACAAAGCTATTCAATATAAGATAGTAAATTTTTCCTACATTTCTAATTTTTTTGTTGTAACTAAAAATAATAAATGACTACAAATGACATGACATGCTCTATAAACTAATAATCATTCTACATTTCCCAGTGCCACTGATTTTAATGTTATTTCCTAATTCCTATTCTACTGTACAGAAATGGTAATTAAGAAAAAAATAAAAAAAGTCAAGAAACATGAAATACTTAAAAAAAAAATTCTGTACTTCTCCATAATAAACAGTAAGGGTAGAAATGGTGATTGGTGAGAGATGGAAGAGAGAAATATTTATTCCCATGTGACAGATTGTATTAAGATCCTAATATCTGCTGCCCCTCCCTTACTGGATCTATTCATATAAAGGGTTGTATTTCTTTCTTTCATTTGACTGACATTTACCAGTCAACAGAGCCGATACAACAGAGCCATGTTCTACTTTTTTTTTTTTTTTTTTTTTGTCTTTTTGAGACAGGGTCTTGCTATGCAGTTCAGGCTGGCCTTAAGCTCACTTTGTATACCAGGCTAGTCTCGAACTCTCAACAATCCTCCTGCTTCAGCCTCCCCAGTGCTGGGATTACAGGCATGAGGCACCACGCCCGGCTCCATGTTCTACTTCTAAGAAGAAGCTTTCAGGGCATCACACAAGTTCTGCATGACTTTTCTCCCTCTTCTTCAGCCTTGTCACAGTACAGTGAGGGCATGGAGCAGCACCACAACAGATCCACAAAGTATTACATACATATATGGAAATAAGACAGTGAGATTTAAGTTGTCTGTTATCACAATTTAGCAAAAGCTGACACACCCTGCTCTGCAGGTTATGAGAGATGCCCAATATTATAAAGACATTAAGAATGTTAAATGGCATATAAACAATTACAACAACTGCTGAAATTACAGTCCATTTCGAAGTCTTGGCCTCCTTGCATGGCAGTCCTATTTTCTTAGATGTCCCATTAATGTGAACTTGCATTCACTTCTCTTTTTTTGCCTACTACTTTTCAAAAATTACAGAAAGTCAATAATCACACTTATTGTGTTACATACAGATTAGGGGATGGGAGAAAAGGCAAACATAAAATACACATTATATATAGCAGAAACAGCAGCAACCACACGGACTCCAGCAATACTGCACACAGTAACGTTCTCATCTCTAATGCCTTCTGAATTTTTATTTGCCATCTAAAGAATTAGCACCCAGATTTTAACATTTTTAAAAAATATTAGCTATGAGGGATTTTTAATAGTGCTTGCCAAATGTTCTTAGACTATACTCAGTCAAATATACAGCCATTATACCTATTCAGAGTCTTTAACATTTTATATTTATCTGGCATTTTTTTCCTACTACATTAACCTATTTGCCACATTATTTATTGTCATCATCATCACCAGAATCTGGGACCTCATGCCTGTTAAGCATAAACTCTACCACTGACACAAATCACCCCAACCTATCACTCTAAAAGCCTTGTCAAAATATTAATTTATGAGCCAAACTAAATGGTTATGCCTACTGCTGAGTTCAGAAAGCTTACTTTAACTGTAAGTTTCTGAAATGAGCAATAGCACAGTAAATGCAATTAAATAAAGTGTTACGTCATTTTTACTCAGCAATTATATATGAAATGTTAATTATTTTGTCAAAACATGGCATAAGCAATTAGTCTTTATTTCTGCTTAAGTACTAGATATGATTTATCAAATTCCAAATATGAGCCATTAACTAATGGTATATACCTTTCAACATATATTATTTTGTCCTAATAACATGGGTTGTGAAAAGAAAAATGAGACAGATTTCTCTATTAGACAATTTTTAAACTTGAACTATATTTTAATTTAGTTAGGTGATGATTTTCAGAGATTTCAGTAAGTTGGAATGAGCTTCACAGAGATTTAACAGGAGACATTCTACTTAAATCATGTCTGGAAGACTAGACCTACAATGTCCAAATGTCTGATTTAAGTCATTTTGTTTCTACTAGATTTTTTTTTCACAATTTAGAATTGAGTATCATTTTTGGTGATGTTACAATTTAAAGATGTAATTTTTCTTAATTTTGCAAATAAGGTTAGAATACAATGATTCATACCACTATTGCTGAAAACAATTACAACATAATTAAGATTATTCAGTTTTTTAAACAGATACAAAGAAATACAGAAAATTATAATGTATCTAAAGGAAAATGAGATGCTATTATGTTTAAATGAAAGAGAAATGAGGATAAGGACTTTTAAGAGAATAATACATTAGCACTGTACATAAATGATAAAATATGTCACACTACAACATACTGATTAAGTGCTGCAAAGCCATCTATTATAGAATAGGCTTTGTATGGAAAAACTACTGTAAAGCAGTGTTCTAGAGATGTATTCTGGGAGTGCCAATTATCGGAAAACGAAAAAACAGAAAATAACATATATAAACTGAAAAAGAAGTGGTTTCTACCACCATGTTTTAGCCAGCCTTGTTTTGTTGGCAGAGCATGAATACCAGTATAACTCTGTCATAATGCTTCAGTCTATGGATTTCTGTGCAATTTTTTTATAATGCCTATGGGCTCAAGCCAATCACTGTAGAACTAAAGATTAGATATTTGGAAGACATTTTTGTTCTTGTATTAAGAAGCCAAGGACCACAAAATTTAAGGACAGGTAGAAAATACACACACCTTTGTATTTTACAAATTTGTGTGAGACAGCATGTGCATAAAAGTATATTCTAGAATATAACCTTTTAAATAAAAGCTAGAACAAGTAGTCTCATAAGAAGCTAGGGATTTAGTTCAGTGGCATAAGCACTTGCCTAGCAAGCCCAAGGTCCTGAGTTTGATCCCTGGTACCAAAAATAAAACAAACAAACAAACAAATAAACAAAAAGCGAAGTAGTCTCAGAAAGCCTAATGAGTCAGGCATAGTAGCTCATGCCTGCAATCTGAACACTCAGGAGGCTGAGGCAGGATCACCATAGACCAACCTGGGTCACATTAGCAAGTTAAAGGCCAGCCTGCACTACACAATGAGATTCTGCCTCACAAAAAAATGAAATTAAATAAATAAATAAATGTCTAATGAACCTGAGTTTCCAAATAACTTCCATTAGTTTCTTGTATAACTGTAAGGCTCAAGGAAAGAGATTAAGAGGTTATTTAGATATGACTTACACATAATTTGTTGACAACAAACCTTTATGTTATTGTTCAAAAAGAATTCAACTCTTCTTCCTACTACAATGGACAGTACCATCTACTTAATTTTAAAGCACCACATGCCTCCTTTTCTATTAGGTTACAATTTTAATCCATATTGTACAGAAGAAAAGCACTAGTAAGCATATAATAAAAGGATTAGGAGAATTACATTATAGAACATGAACACACACACACACACACACACACACACACACACCCGCGCCTCATGCAATCATAGACCCAGCCAAATCTAGCGTTTGTGACTGGTTTGTTGTCTAGCGCTGGGATTGGTGGTATGAGTGCTATATCTGCCCAGGGGTGGAGCCAGCATGCAGTGTAATGGCAGGAAGAAGGCCAGTCTTCACTTTCTTTTGCTGGGTTCAAGCTCTGTTGCAGGGGCAGCTATGAACTGCTGCCCCTCAGCCATGTCATTTTGCCTTGGAACCAACTGAGTATAGACTAAAACCTCCAAAGTAAAAAATAAACTTTCCCTTCCTAACTTTTGGCGTCAGATATTTTGTTTTAACAACAAGAGAAAAAAATAACTAAGACAGAACATAAATAATAACTTGTCTTTAACTCAGAAGTTGCTATTGAACAATTATTGCTGAGAAAGGGAATAAGGCAGAGCAGCCCTGTAATGCTAACACTCTGGGAGCTAAGGCAGTGTATCACAAGTCTGAACCCACCTTGGGCACCTCAGTAACTGTGAAACTCTGTGTCCAAAACAAACAAACAAACAAACAAACAAAAAAAAGAAAAACACACCATAACTTACCTTTAAATTGTAATCCTTACATTTTAAAAATTTCTCACAGGACAAGTTAATGTAAGAAATGATTGATTAATTTCATTCACAATCTTCATTTTACATATTCTAATTAATTAAAATCTATAATCATTTGTGCATATAATTACTAAACTGTTCTCTTCAATAAATATAATTTCATGGCAAAAGGCCTCATCAGTCAAGTGATAGGCATTCTATATTTATGTACACCAGGGCCTGTTGACTACTAAGGGCCCTTGTAGGTGGTAGGTACTTTGTCTTTACTTAAGGATTCCTTGCATATTTTGGTTGTGTTGTAGTAGCAAACTAGCTCAGCAACTCATGTGGCTCACAGCATTACTAAATGTTTTCTCCCAAGTATCTTGCACAAGCTGTAACTATTAGCTATAATTTTTCATTAATTCACTACTCTCCCTAGGCTTTACTAGTGTACATTAAGTCAATGGAAAATATTACAAGAAAAAAAGTATTTCCTTAAATTTCACTGAGATGCTGTATAGCCTATGACAAAACTTGCTGGTTGTGTTTCAAGAATTTCATAAAAATGTTTTATACAGAATTTTGTCTGTTAAATAAGAATATACCCTATTATACAAAAGATAAGAATTTCTCCTGTTATAATTAATACTTAAAATACTATGGTGGGCTAGGGGTTTAGTTGAGGAGCTTAAGTGCCTGCTTGGCAAGCATGAGATCATGAGTTCAATCCCCCGTACAAAAAGGAAAAAAAAAATTGTTTCTTATTTTTTTACAGAGGTAATACAGCTCTAAAAATACATTGTTCTCTCCACTCAAATATGTAATAGGATATTTTCTTTAATGAAAAAAGCAGAGGTAAATATAATCCCCATCATTCACATAACCGGTAACTGTTAATACATGTTTTTCTATAATTACATTCACTCTTTAAAACTCCAATAAAATGTTACTTCACCAGTGAAAACTCCTTCCAAATATACTAATTTTGGTATCATTAGAGAACAATAACTAACTACAGTTATGTCTTAAGTTCACCTAATAATAGAAAATCTCTTAAACATACTACAAAAGCCCTCTGAATATTCACTATCCAAAAAGTAAAGATGTACAACAGAAGAAAATGAAAAATATTTATCTTATTCTTACTGTACAATCTATAAGTGAGCCAGAAAAATATCAGAAGCAAATTTATAGACAAACATCTGTCATTTTGTCTCTTCCTTGTTACTGTACTTTTCCTTAAAATTCTTCTCTTTAAAGAAAATGTTTATCTTAACGTAACAAAAATACACAACCATTTAACCTTTAATCACTGAATCCACAATAGTTACATATGATTGTGTTTACTATTATATTACCAAAGGTGTCAATCACTGGAATGTATTTAATCATTGAACTTCTAATATCATTGTTTTATCTTTACTGTAATTAATTTTTAACAGCTGTATCTTAATGTTTATTATATTACTAATTATGCTTTTAAGAGTCAATTTTTATTTTTTATTGTTTTTGAGACACGGGTCTTGCTATGAAGTGCAGGCTGGTCTTAAACTTGCTTATGTAGCCCAGGCTAGCTTTGAACTCATGGTGATCCTCCTGCCTCAGCCTCTTAAGTGCACCACCATGCCCAGTAAGAACAAATTTTTAAATACACAAAAAATAGATGAAAATAATATCTTTGCTTATAAATGTATTGAGAATGCCTTGTTTCAACATTTAGGCCACTACAGGTACCTCACAACTCTCAGGCTATCGAGCTATAAAATATAAAAAGCTAAATAAAGCAAAATGACAAGGTCAAAATATATTTAAAAAAGAGTTGGATTCTTTTAGCAAGTGAGAATTCATGTTTCAATAATCCTTCTGAATTTGAGATTTACAGCAAAAGACAGCAACTTTAAAAGATACTGAAAAAAAAAAAAAAAAAACCACCAGAGCGACAATAACTATCTTGAAATGTATCAACTGCCATCCTGAAAACTAGATTAGGCTTCAATTTTTAACTCTATCCAACTTCAACAGAATGTAAACATTATTTAATCTTTTTCTTCTGATAGCCCCAACTAATTTCATACTTAACACGAATCAGATATAATGTGTCTCAAACAGCTTTTGATTTAATCCTATGTCTCACTTCTAAGAAATCAACTTGTAACCAATTAACACTTTCTTCAAAACATAGGCAGCAATGACATCATACTTTCACTTTTCAGAGATCCTTCTTTAATCCACCGTCACTTACAAAAGACCCATTCTTGTCTGGACTGGGATCCACAGAGGGCCAATAGGAGGACTAGGGCCAATATACTCCCTCTCTCACAAGGCAGGTAAAGCGCAAACCCCACCTCTGCGCCAAGATACCACAAAGTTTATATGTCTTACATTTACACCTGCTAAGCTACTATGAAGGATTTTAATTAAAAAGTTCTACCACCAAAAAGTTGAAGAACTACTATACTGTGCAGTCTATATTCTAGACAAAATAGTAATTCCCAGACAATCCTTAGAAGATACAATCAGAGGTCAAACTAGGATTTTCAGATAGTCAGTGACCAAAATGAGGACTACACAAAATATTCTAAAGAAAAAGTAAAGCAATTGGTATTTTGTTAAAAAGGAAAGGGAGAGTTACATAGAGACTGAGATACATAGCCAGATACTCTGGCTTAACATTCCAGAGTCTAGAGTAGTTACATAAAATTTTTCATCTACCCAGAAGATTTAGAAGCAAATGTTACTAAAAATTAATAGAAATTGACACCACAACAAAACCTTTTCCTTAAGTAGTCTCTTTTTTAAAAACTTTATTTTCAAAGTTCTTTTTCTGAGTTCTGTAGTTCCAAAAGGCTTTCTCTTAGTTTTCAGAGCAAAACTGTTTGGGGTTTTCTAAACAACCATTTAAAAGTAAACATTTTCAGTTATAGTGAATTTAAATTTCAGATTTCCTCCTTTGAAAAAAAAAAAAACCATAGAGCAAAGGATAAAAAGGAAAATTTAGAAAACCATTACTAAAACAGACTTCACCCTAAAGGAAATATGTAAAAGATTTGAGTTTCATGACATTAACAAAAATTAACCCCAAGATTATGTGTATATATTTTATTTGTTTTGGGTTTGTTTTTTTGATATAGGATTTCACTATATAGTTCAGGCTGGCCTTGAACTCACTATGTAACTTAAGCTGTCCTTAACTCATCACTAGCCTGTTATAGCCTCCCATATGCTGGAATTAAAGGCATTTACCACACCAGTTATGTATATTTTGAGGACAGGATCTCAGATCAAAACAAAAACAAAATGGGTTACAAGGAATTCTAGTGTACATAAATCCAAAGATATGTGCATATAGCACCTCTTATCCTGAGTGTCTTCACCAAATACTTTAGCACCTCTGAAGGTTATTTTAAATTATTGTTGTGCTAACATTTCATCTGTATTTTCCACTCCCCAAAGTAACACAGTATGAACATTAGGGTTATATGCATCTGAATAAACACAAATTTACCCTCAGATTTAAGTTGGGTCTTCTTACTTAAGATATACTTTGCACAGGTAAACAAACCTCAGAAATTAATGCTGTAGACAAGTAATTTGGATTCTAAGTGACTGGTATCTCAAATATCATTAAAATGACAGGAGTTTGGCTACTTTTCAACAGAAATGGTGAATAAATCTGTTACAATTTTTGCAGTCGTTAACAAATCACAAGCGTACTTTCTCAAGTGCAAAACTAAGTACAATCCCACTGTGGGACATAACTAAGCATAGTGAAACTACAGAAGGTAAAGTGTTTGTTATGCCTTACAAAGAAAAATATAGCAGAAAACAAACATAAAGTAAAACTTCGCAAACTCTTACAATGGGTTTTGGTTGGTTTTTCTTTTTTTTTGGTACCAGGGATTGAACTCAGGACCTCATGTTTGCCAAGCAGGCACTCATGCCTCTGAGCTAAACGCCTGGCTCTTACAATGTTTAAAGTACAATTTTAAACATCCCCAATGATCTATTATAACAAACTATTAAGTATTCTATGGTGGGGGGGTGTCCTGAAACATGTTTTTGTGTTAAAGACACTCACTTGCAGTCTAATACCAAATACCATTTCATCCAAATACTAACTTTTTATTCCACATAGGAAGTGAGTATAAACAGTAAATCTTTCACCTTCAAGCCTCTAGACCTTAGACTAATAATCAAAAGCTGAAAGATATGTTCTGCATACCATTCAGGAAAAAATAGGGAAAGGCATTTGACGTCTCAGTTTCTGTAACAATGAAATACTGAGGGTTAGTGTTCTTCAGTTTTAAAATTGTGAGTTTAAAATTGTGAGTTTAAAAATTGTGAGTTTAAAAAGTAGTATGCATTTATATAATTTAATGCAATCTTCAGAAAGAACTACCTGTACATATGATCTTAAGCTATCAAATGTAAAAGTTAAATCCATTTCTTATGTATCTATAAATGAAGAACTGATTATTTGTGGGTTTTCATTTGGCTTTTGTCCTTTAATGAGTTAAAATTTGTTAAAAGTCAGCTACTATTACAATATGAAAAACTCATTGAGAAAAACACTGAAAAATAAAAATTATAGTCAAACTATAGGACAGTATATCTGCTATAACTAGTTTCAAATTCATGAATGTTTTAATTTAAAAAGTTTCATTCCAAAGACATATTTTTTATAGTCAAAAGCTATTAGAAAGCCAGGCGTGGTGGCTCACACCTGTAATCCCAGCACTTGGGAGGCTGAGGCAGGAAGACAGTTTGAGTTTGAGACCAGCCTGGGCTACAAAGTGAGCTTGGGCGAGACCCTGTCTCAAAAAGTCAAAAGACACACACACACACACACACACACACACACACACAAAAGCAAAGCTATTAGAAGTAGAAATAGATGTAGTAGTAAAAATAAAGTTGTGAATTCTACTGTCATGTAGAAGATATAAAAAAGGGTTGTAGGACTAAAGAAAGAGGAAAACTGCTATCTGCTACAAAGATTTTTTTTAAAGGCTCTTAAGAATGAAATTTTGCCAAGCTTAAAACATACACAATTAACATATGTATTAAAGGAGGGAGTTTTCAAAGAAAGTATATATTCTACATGGGGCATGATGAATGTCATAAATACAAGAACCCAAGAGAGAAGGTCAGAACTTTTGATTTGTTGTTGTTGTTTTGAAGAGAATAAAACCAAACATAATAACACAGAAAAGACTCATTAAAAACAAAGGAGTAAACATGATACAGGACTTCACAGCAAGATAATAGGAAATCAACAACAGCTACTATAATGCCTCTTGTTATCTTCAAAGTAGCTACTTATACCATCAGACATAATAAAATCAAACAAAACAAAACAGTATAAAATCAATCAAACAAATCAATGAAAGCAATACAGGGTTTTGAAACAAGATAACAGGAAATCAACAATGGCTACCATAATATATCTTGTTATCTTTGAAATAGTTGCCTATAGCATCAGATAATTTAAAAAAATCACACAAAACAGAATAAAACAGAGCAATGAAAACGATACAAGGATTCAAAATAAAATAATAGCTGGGCCAGGGATTTAGCTCAGTGGCTTAAGCACTTGCCTGGTAAGCATGAGGTCATGAGTTCAATCCCCAGTACCAAAAAAAAAAAAAAAAAATTACATATATAGACAGGAAATTAACCATGGCTACTGCCTTCTATTTTTAGATGTTTCCTCCCCTTTTCACTTTCACAGTATCTACTGTGATTTTGGGTCTGACCAACTCCTTCAGTTTTATAGCAGGGAGACAAAATGTTATTCACCCATGTGACTCTAAACCATTTCATCCATGAGCATGATCTCAAGTTACATCCATTTACTTTAAGGAGCCTTGAGGTTATCCTTCTTTATACCTGGATACATTTCCATTGTATAAAAATGCTGTATCTTTCTCATCCATTCTGCAGTTGATGAGCAACCTGCCCCTACTTTTTTCTGGATGCCTGTCATGTGGAACATTGCTTTCTCTCCTTGGACTTCCAGTCCATGAATTTCCTTTGGAGCTAAACGTGTTTCTTGTACAAAGCATATTGATGGATCCTGTCTCCTGATCCACTCTGCTTGTGTTTCTTTTCACTGGTGAATTGAGGCCATCTACATTAATGGTTATGGGCAACATGCACTGGGTCGTCTCTGCCTTGCTATTTTCCTGCTGTTGGTTCCCTAATTTTCCCCTCCATTCAACTGCTTGCCCCACTTGGCAATTCCCTTCTGCCACTGTTTCTTGAACTGGAGTCATTTTTATCTCTTACTAGTATGTCCTTCAATATTCTTTGTAGGGTTGGTTTGGTGGTCATGAATTCCTTCAGTTGTTCTTTGTCATGGAAATATCTTGTTTTTCCATTAATTTTAAAAAAGTGTTGCAGGGTACATCAATTTTGGCTGGAAGTTGTCTTCTTTCAGGACTTGAAATACTTCACTTCAACCTCTTTCTTGACTTGATGCTTTGTGTCAAGAAGTCTGTCATTATTCTGGATTTTCTTTTACAGGTGATCTGTTTCTTTTCTCTAGCAGCTTTTAATATTCTGTTCTTGTGCTGAATTTCTGGGACCTTGACTAGTACATGTCTGGGTGTAGATTTACTTTGGTTACAACTAACTGGAGTTCTATATGCCTCACTTATCTGCATGTCTGATACTTTTCATGCTTAGGAAATTTTCTGCTATTACTTCTGCAAGTAATCTTTTTAAGTCATTTGTGCTGACCCATGCTTTTTCACTGACACCTATCATTCTTAAATTATTTTTCTTTGTGTCATCTTGCAGCTGTTGAATTTTTATTTCCTGGTTCCTTATTATTTTTAAGAGATCTTTCCTTTCACAATCACTAGCAGCAAACCTATCTTCAAGGTCTTAAAGTTTATCTTTAGTTTCTTTCAAGCAGTTTTGCCAGCTTTCAATGGTCTTTAATTTCCTAGATATCTCTTTGAATCTGTTTCATGCATTCTAAACCTTTTTGTTGTTGTTGTTATTGTACTGGGGATTGAACTTATGACCTTGTACTTGCCAGGCAGGCGCTTATATCACTGGGCTAAATCCCCAGCCCACATTCTAAATCTTTCTTACATTGTTCATTCAAGGTTTCCCTCATTTTCCTGTGTGCCTCTATTTTTTTATCTATGTCTTCTTCAAACATGCTCAGCAATTCTTTTATTATTTTTCCATCTCTTCTTTTACCTGAGATAGTATTTTTGATCTAATTTCTTTTATTGCCTCATGAAGTTGTTTCTTTACTTCAGTTGCCATTATTTCAGAAACTTCAGGTGTGTGACTTCTAATCTCTTCCATGTTTACATCTCCTGGACTTGCTCTCATGGGTTGGAGACCAGAGATTGCCTTTTGCTTCTCTGTTGTGACATTTTCCTGTACTCTTCTAGACAAGCAGGTTGTGGGGTCCCAGGCACTTCTTGCATTGGCTACAATTTCTCTGAGGCGTGACTGGCTTCTGCTTTTCCCAGCCCACACTGTTACAGGCACAAAATGTGCCCAATGGTGGCCAGTGTGCATCAGGAGTGGGACTAACTGGCTGCTGCTTCTCCAGAACTTTTGATTTTAAATAAATAAATAAAATAAAACTACAGCAAAGAGTTGAGAGCTAAGGATGTAAAACCAGATTAGATAAACCAAAAAGGCGTAACAACAGGCACAGTAAAACCAATGAAAAGGAAATAATATTTTCCTAAAAAGTATAGACATCCCATGAAAGCTTTAAAAATAACTTGTTCTTTCATCATGTGCTACATATTTTTTATAGCACATAGCTCTTTATCTTTAAGGGTTAGCTTAAATATAAGCACTAGGAAACATACTTTTAGAGATTTAGATCAATGCTCTCAAATTTTAATGTGTACATGAATCACCTGAGTTTATTAAAATATAAATTATGGACCAGCCTTGGATAGGGCCCAAGATTCTCGAATCTAATAATCTCACAAGTAATAAGCACAGAACACTAGTCCACAGAGCAGTTTAACTAGTGAGGTTTTGGATGAATTTCTAAAATCTGGCCTTAAAATTAGATTTTAAAGAAGAGGCAAAGTATTAAATTTTGTGAACTTCAATGAAAAATTCAATAGAAGTTGCTAAACATGGCTAAAATAAAGATAATTTTTGATTGAAAGGGTATTAACATTTTTTAAAAATCTATTAAATCTGTATGTGTGTATGGAAAAAAGCTGAAGGAAACTGAAGATCTTAAAACCTTATAAAATCATCTTATTAAACAAAAACTTAAAATCAATAATTCTCCCTAAGAGAAAAGGAATGACCTGTGCTTTTGTAGTAAAACTACAGTGTACAACAGAGAGATTGTGTCACTTGAGATAACAATTTGTTTAGTGTTTTGCTTTATTTATTGCTTGGAAACTTATCAGAGCAATGGACTTATTGACTTAGACAAGCATATTTGAAAAGGTACTTTAAAAATAATTCTCAGAAAGAGCTGTGAAGAAAATTCATTGACCTATAAAGAACATGCTCCTAAGTACTGTTTCTGTGGATTCTGAATGCACTTGGTCATGCATTAACCATGCTAGTCAATCCTGAGGACATTTTATTATTCACATCAAATTTCCTGTACCATTTAAAAGTCATATAGAAAACCTTCAGCAAGATAAAATACAAAGATGTCTTGCAGAATTATGCACAGACCAACCACAGGATACCTTGAATTCTGTGTTTTTATCTCCAGTACCAATCTAGTAGAACAGTTAGCCTAGGGACAGTCAGAGCACTTGCCTAGCAATTGCCTGGCACGCACACAGCCCCAGGTTCAATTCCCACTAAAGAAAGGAAAAGTTAGTAAGAATTACATATTCTTTCATTCTGATGATGGACCCATAGTGTATACTTACTTTCATAATTTAATCTCTAAAACATCAAACAATATTTGCCCTTGGGATACTGCCTAACTCTCCTACATAGTTAAAAAAGATCATAGTCCCAGCATATTCCTATTACTGTATTTCTTTAAACAGATTCTCTTTCATCTTTAGATCTTGTGAACAAAATAGTTATACATGGGTGAATATATCCTGGAGGTGTATACTTTTTAGATAATGGTCTCAGTGTGCCACTTGCTAATCTTTGATGGACTTGGACTTTAATTTGTATCCCCCCAGACTGCTGTGGGTCTGGTATTCTACCACACTTGAGGGAGAACTTACATGCAGGTGTTAGGTAGAAAATATTCATCTCCTTGTAGTTCTCCCTCCTTTAGGATTTGGCCTTAGTCCATGGACTCTCCATGTTGGAGACCACTACGAAGTGGCTCTGAGCAGGATTTAAATTTTACTAATTGGCTTTCTATGTTTATCTGTGAGTCTGTCCTAGGCCTCGGCCCCTTGCCTGGTGAAGGAAGCTGATTCGTAGTTAGTGAACCTCTATGAATCACTGATCTTGGCTGAGGCTTGTAGTGCCAATGAGGCCAGAGATACCTCAAAGGGCAAGATAAGGCCACAGTTGAAGACACCTTGGCTCCTCCCCTAATGAAGTAAATGGAGACAGCAGTTAAAGGAAGTTCACTCCTATAGTCTCAATCCTACCATGAAGAGATCTTGGAGATAAGATGGTTTAAATTGGCATAGTTTACCACTTGGAGAAGTCCTTAAAGCAACTCCCTCCAGAGGTGCTACTCATTTTCTGCGCTTTTCTCAGTTTTCTCACTTTTTGTCCTTGGTCCTAATAAAGTAGGCTAATCCAGGGAAGGAGTTGAGAGCTCAACTAAAGGGTTTTGATCCTCCTGGAGCCCCTTAAAATCATACTATTTGTCTCTATTTAACCTCTGCCATACACTCATTTGGAAGATTGGGGATCTAGGTCAGGAGCCGATATCTCCAGAATCTTTACCCACATGAAACTATATCTTTCTACTTGAGCTTCATCCAGCACTGAGCACTGGAAAATTCCCTGAAGGAAAAAGCTAAAATTTACACAGAGATCACTTTATGAGCTTTTCTTTTCTAAGAATCATAGCCCATCAAATTCAGTTTACACTAGTGACTAAGTTCTTCATATAGCTGAATATACAAAAAACCCATAACAACTTTTATAATGTTTTAGTACCAGAAATCAGTTGATACCATCTATTCAACACAGGCAGAACCAGTAGGCTTATTTGATTTTAGTTAATGTGGTTTCCATCTCTAAACATTTTGTCTGGTTCCTCAATCTTCTACATCTTATAATTTCCTTACAGACATTTTCATGTGCTTCATAATTTGTAAACACAGTTGTTTTAAAACTGTGTCTAACAATTTCAGTATCTGAAGTCTATAGAATTCTGATTCTGTATCTGTTCTTGCTGATTCTGGTTTAGTTGTCTGCTTCTTCATACACACTGTTAATTTTGTTCACCTGAAAATGTATTTGTAGGAGTTCACTAAAGGCAAATATTTGCTTTAGATAGGACACTATGGATTGGCTCATCTCTAGTCAACTTGGGTTATATATACCTAGAAGCAAATATATATGAAAGGCAGTCTATGGCCATACTTGTTATTTTTTAAAATCTCTTTCCATTTTTTTTCCTTTTTTGTTTAGCATTTAGCCAGCTGTCTTTGTTCCCTATGTGGTTGTCATGCATAAAGTGGCTATCTTTTCAATACTTAAGTGTTTTTAATGCATTTAAAATGTACTTTAGTATTTACACCCAGAATTTTCTAGCACAGTTATTGATATAGTGAAATTGTTCTACTAGATATTAAAGGAAAACAATAAACAAGACCGACATCCAGAGGTTTTCCATAAACTACTATATTCCCTCTTTAGGCAAACCTACAATTTCTAACACCTCAACTCTATCTAATCCTCCCTATTTACTCTTACTCTTCATGTCATCTTTATGTTTCCCAGGAAGTGCTATATAATGAAAAGTTAACACTAGTCATCCTATACACCATTCCAGAGAATGGTGTTCGGGCTGGAGTTGGATGTCTCATTAGCTTAGTCATTTCATCGCTTCAATCTTCCTAACTCTGTGGAGGGACAAGCCTGAGGGTTAGGTTGCCCCTCACTCCACCACTACATTCTGTTCTAAGCCCCTTTGAAATTGCCGCCCGTGAGGCATACATAGTCTATCCACAGTCTCACCCAAAACCTTTTGATATAACTCATATGCTGCAGATCTGTTTCCTATACTATGTCCAAAAACCTTATTATAGCTCATAAAGTTATATATCCAGATTATATATCTTAATTTGAAGAACAGATCTGCACTCCTTGTAATATTTTTCTAACACTAAAAAATTCCTCTCGAAGGATACCTGAACCAAAAGCCCAAGGCAGCCATCTGTGAGCCACAACCTGAATAACTGGGTCTGCTATTTGTCAGACTCCACCTCTTACTGTGGCCTCCATATTTCAGAGATAAAGTTAGATCCCAAGATCAGGCTGATACTTTACAAGAAATAGAGGAGCTGTGCTAGACAGCAGAAGAGGGGTCATGGGAGTAATTATCCTCTTGGTAGCTGCTCTATGCAGAGGGTCACACAGCACCAAACTCCCCCCACTCTCCTTCTGGACAGATGTAAAGGTGGACTTTCCATCATCAGAGGCCATGACTGGAGCTAGATAGGAAAGATTCAAAATATGCATACCATTGACTTTGAAAGAGTATTCAGCTCAGACTGACACCAGAATCCCTCTTGAGCTAATTTAAACTGCAAGGTAGAGTTCCATGGGAAGCCATATGCTCCCCAAAATAGAGCTACATAGGTTTTCTGCTCTTCTTTGCTCAGGAGTCATCTCCTCCTTCTCCCTAACTTCCTGCATCCAGGTCAATTTCACTATGGACAAAGCTAGGTGGCTGCCTACACAGCTGATCTCAGAGAGAAATGTTTGGCCATTAGCTCATGTTTTCACTCAGGAATAAACTATTCCCCCATTAGGGTCTTAGGTTTCCTGCAGGGCTTTCCTTATAGGGCTCCTGACCATTAAAGGGACAAGTTGGTTAACAACCTCCAGTGTCATTCATTCATGTGATTTACCAAGTAGGTGTGACACACCATACTCTACGTTCTGCAGATAAACGACAAACAAGACAGAATGAGAACTGCTCTTTCCAATGTCTATCCCTAGAGAAACATGGGCACTGATAGCCTCACTCAGCTCACCTCAGGAGAGTGATTTAATCTTGGCCTCGTACTCCTTTGCTTCAACTCTTACAATGTTTACAGCAGTCATGGCAAAACCTCTAAAGCTTTCAATGATAACGAACAGCCAGACATGGCACATGTGCCATAGGTTTGCCACCACTGGCTTAGAGTATGAAATTTGGTTGGGCAACAGCTCTCAAAGCCACCCTTGAAGAACATTTGTCAATAATTGCCAATACTAGATCTAAGGTTCCACTTAAATACTATCCATCTGGAGCCTTCAGAAGTAGGTAGCTTCAGGATAGGGCCTTCAGAAATTATATAATGTTGGGCTGGGGATTTAGCTCAGCGGCATAAGCACCTGCCTGGCAAGCAGGAGGTCATAAATTCGATCCCCAGTACAAAAAAAAAAAAAAAAAGAAATTATATAATACCATTTTGAGGTTAGTACCTAGAATATGAAGCCTTCAATTTGTTGCTGGATGAAATCTTTGGTTCTTAAAGTTAGGGCCTCTTATTCCATTTTGCTCATTTACTTTATTTATGTATTTATTTATTTTTATTTTAAAGATAAAAATAAGGAAATAGAACAGAATCAAATCAATCAAAATAAACCAGTATAAGTGATATAGAACTTCAAAACCTTACAAAATCAACAATAGTCAACATAATGCCTTTTGTTATCTCCAAAATAGCTGCAGATAGCTTCAGACATAGTAAAAATCAAACAGAACAGAAACAATTAAAACAAAACAATGAATGCAATAGAGGACTTCAGAACAAGCCAATAGTAAATCCAAAATGGTTGCCATATGTCTTGCTATCTTTGAAATAGCTTCTCATGCCATCAGATTTAATATAATCAAACAAAACAAAAGAGTAAAACCCAACTCAACAAAGCAAAGAAAATGATATGGTTTCCAGGTGGGGATTCCTTCCTGGTGAGGCCTGGTTCTCTCTCATGCAGTCTGCAAATGGCACTGACTCATGGAGAGAAGCTTGGGTTTAGCTGTTCCCACTCTGGCAGCGGCCTGTGCATGGCACTGGTTTCCAGGCAGGGATCACCTCCTGGTGAGGCCTGGTGTCCCCCCACCGCAGTCCTTGAATGGTGCTCCCCTTTGGCTCATTTACTACATAGTCCACCAGACCAACTCCAGGGGGTAAAAGGAAGAAAAGTGACTTTTCCTTTTAATGTTGATACCTTCCCTCATCAATCTGTTTCTCTTCTTGGCAGCTGTGGACAGAGGAGCTAACAGAATCCCGGCAAGGTTGACCAGCTATCTGCCCCCTGCTAAGAACCAGTTCTGGTGACAATTTATAACAGATTAACGAAGGCCAGTTCCAAAGCTGGTACCACAGTTCAGTTGGCTCCCATCTTTGTACCCAGCTTATATTCCCCCACCCCAAACAACTGAAAACTGGGAGGCATCATTAGATCATGAGTTTCTGGTCAGCAGCTCAGGAAAAAGAGACTAAATCCTAGGCCAAGGTCTACCAAAGGTATCACACCATGATCTGTCAAATATGCAGTATTAATAAAACTACTCTGTACTATTGTCTCAATTTCAGGGGGCTCACAAAACCCAACAAAAGTGTGGCCTGTTCTACCATGACAGTCCATTGGCTTTGTAACAATGTAAGCTTTGGTTTTTTATATCAGATACTTCTTGAGTTTTGTTTTGTTTTGTTTGGTACTGGGGATCAAACTCAAGACCTCATGCTTGCCAGGCAGGTACTTATGCTGCTGAACTAAATCCCCAGCCTGATACCTCCTGATCCAGAGCTCTCTTTACCTGGTGTCCCAGAACAGTATACTAGAATACTTTCAAAACAATGCGTATCTAATTCTTGCTGTTTGTGGCTTGGAGAAAGCCTTTGTCTCCAACAGGGAACAGGAAAACAAAAGACTGCATGGTTAGAAGATGACTGCAAAAGTAATCAGTGGTGACTCCCTTTGCCAAAAGCTCTCTCTCTTGCTGCTTCCTGTGGGCACTGTAAGTGCCACCATGTAGGACCTAGTTCTGTACACCCAGGAAAAGCCAACTGAGAAACAAGAAATCCAATAGTTAAGTAACTATATAGATCTGATGATGAACTCTTTCATGCAAAGAGCAAAGACAAAATGACGGTTGGGAAAATGAGAAAAACTTTCCATATTTTTATTCTTTCTTCTGAGAAGAGGTGTTGCTATACAGGCCAGGGTGGCCTCAAACTGAAGAGCCTCCTGACTCACCTCCCAAGTGACCGGAATTATACTCATGTGCTACTACATCCAACTCTTCAAACTTTAAGAGTTTACCAAGTTGCAGTTTTCTATCCTTGCATTTTTTGTTTGTTTGTTTCTTTATTGGTACCAGGAATCAAACTCAAGACCTCAGGTTTGCCAGGCAGGCACTGTGCCACTGAACTAAATTCCCAGCCCCTGTATAGTACTTTTTAAGCACTTATTAACCAGTTTTATTCTTTATTCTGAAGCAGTAGAGTTAATGCTACAGAAGTTTTGTCAAAAAGATATTAGAAGTCTGAAATACACTCATAAGTACCTTAGTTAACTGCATTCTAGAAAACTTCACTGTTTCACAAAAGTATGTATTTTGTTTTTCTTTAAAAATATGGTTAAAACACTACAAAAATCAGACTGTTCAGCAAAAAGCAAACTTTGTTTTAGTTTATTATTCTTTAGGAAACAATACAGCTTCCATTCTGTAAGAAAAGAACCAAAAAAAGCCTAAAAGATCTTTCTCTCAGCCTCAAGTTTAACCCTCCCCTCACAATTCACAGTTAAAGATTAAATTACACTTATACATTTTCTCTCAGATACCTCCAGTATTAATTTTTTTCTTAAGAAACTGGGTCTACGGAGGGGCGGGTGGCATTGTCATGTTACAAATTTCAATCTCACTTTACACATGTACTTGTGTATTCTGGAATTAAGTCAAGAGTCAACTAGGAGTTGTTTCCATTATGGACCTCATAAGCCAAGTTCCTGTAAAGGAATTTTGTTACCCACAATGAGGTTAAGAGAAATTTCAGTGAATTTCTATATACATCACACATATACCCACTGAAGAACATTGTAAAACAAAATGTATAGAACTGTATTATCTGGGGAACTATCTATCTATACAAACACCAGTTTACCAAATTACCTCAAGAGAAAAATGCAATTATATTGAATTTATTACATGACTGTGAGATGATTAAGTTTTCTCTTGATATAATTTAGCAAATCTGAATTTATGTAAATGTGAAATGATGTTTTACAGGTAATATAATTCACGCAGAAATAGGAATACAGGAATAGGGTGCTTGTTTAACATATTTCTTAGAACAACACATTTATAAATTGTTGTGTCGATTTTTTTTTAAAGTACTGTTAAGATAAGTACATGATTTATGTAGACTCTAGGTGGGTCATATAATAAGGATTATCTTAGTGACAAGACTGCATTAATAAGTATACAAGAAGGTATCTAACTTTTAAAGACAGCAAAAATACTATAGTAGCACATTTTAGCAGTAAATGTAAGTGGGAGCATCCCCCCTCCAAAAAAAACCCACTACCATATTGTACAAAGAGAAATAATTTTGATATATGAGCTAGCTAAGTACATATTACAGAAAAAAGGTACCCCTTTGACCAATTTTCTTGTTAATGTTTGAATTTCTCAGTTTGCTGCATAAATTACAAATCTGATCTATTATCAAAGAGTACTGAAAAGCTTCTGAAATGAAAGCTAGTTAAAAACATAGTGCCTGATGTATATTTAAGCTGCAGAATTTCCTAAGCAGCAGACACGACAGGAGTTTCTCAGTTCTGCAGGACACAGTCCTAGGACTCTGGTGTGAGGGGCACTCTCCCCAACCTCGTGGAAAGGAGCATCTGTTTATCCATCGGCACAGGGATGACCAGGGGACTCCGAACCAACAGGCCTTGCTAAATGCCTCCAGCTTATTTCAATCCTCAGCTTTACTTTTTCTTTATTCCATTGTAACTGAGATGTTAAAATGAATCTTTAAACATCAGGATTTAAAGAAAATCCTAAACTGATCTGTAGCTTCCTCCTCCTGACACCCAAACCAGTACACTCCAGCCCTAGCACTAAAGAGGACTCAACATTTCCTGGGTCCCTCTGGTGGGCTGAAGCCTGGCTAAACTTACACATGCATGTTTCCTGGTTTTGTTCTACTCTTTCTCAAACTGACGCACCTTTGTTGGGGATGGGGGTTGTCTAGCTGCTCTCCCAATTTGGCCAAATTGTATATAAACTCATTTTTCCATTTCTATAGGGTTTGCTGATGGTGTTTTGATGGTGCTGGGAACGGAAAACAGTGCCTTGACACCAAGTTACATTTCCTGCCTTTTTAAAAATTTTGAGACACAGTCTCACTAAGTCAAGTCCTTAAATTGCCCAGGCTGGGCTTGGATTTGTTGGATTCCTCCTGCCTCAGCCTCCCAGAATGCTGGGATTATAGGCATTGCCAGCACATCAGCTTTCTGGTACTCTTGATAGGTGAATCAATCCAGATCCCCAGGGCAGATTCAGCCCTTTAACCAGCAACACTCTGACACTTCCACAACCTTTCACTTGATCAAACTGCAAGGCTCCTAATACCCAACCTGTCTGCCAGTAGAGGTACTAGTCTCAGTTCAGCACTGGTGTCCTTAGCAAACACAGAAAGTCATAAGGGAGAGAACATGGAGCACAGAACCTTCCAAACACCTGGGTGTCTGAAGACACCCAAACATTTACACCAGATACGACAAGGACTTTGCCCACTGAGGCACGAAACATCCAGAAAATTCTGACCATTGATGTTACTAAGATCTTTCAACCTAATGTCTCCCTTGCCTTCTTTCAAGCCCATAAAAAAGCCTGCTTTTCTTTTTCTTCCCTACAGATGGTCTTTCTAGCCTGTCTGCTTCTACCCAGGCACATGCTGCCTTTACATAAGCCTGGGGTTGTCAGCTAGTCTCAGCCTTGTGCGGTTCCTTAACACAAAGGTAACACAAAAACACCCAACTTCCCACCCGATCCCAGAGACTGAACCCAGGGTCTCTGCACTGAGCTGCATTCCCCAGCTCTCCTTTGAGACAAGGTCTTGCTAAGTCACTAAGTTGTTCAGGCTGTGCTCAAACTTGAGATCCTTTTGCTTCAGCCTCCAGAGTGCTGGGGGATTACAGGTATGTGCTACCACAGCCACTGAATGTCTTTAGGAAAGCTCCTACATCAAGTAAAATTTATTTTAAATTCACATTAAATTTGTATTAAATTTTCATGTGTTAATCTGTCTTTTAAGGGACGTAAGGTAGTAAAGTTAAACTGGGTAAAAACAAGGTGTATTTTTCTTCTCTACACAGTACATATAAGGAACAGAAAAGTAAAGCATTTACAAAACTCCAAGTAACCGAAACTTTCAGAATATCAGTTGTTTGAGATAGAAAAGTCTTCCAAGTAATGAAATCCTAACCTTTTTTAAGGTTCAAGGTATACTTGAATCATCTGGTCACTAAAATCTTAGAGAATTTTAATATACTTTATCCTCTTCTATTGATACATTAACGTATCAAAGAGCCAAAGTTGGCCAGGTATTTTTCATACAACAAATGAGACAGGTCTTACTGTGACAGAGTTCCCTTAAAATTAAACTTCACAAAGCCACAAACTGGTTTGTTTGATTTTTCTCAGTCCCAGTCACTGCCCTGCTCACCTCTGTGTAAGGTATCAATGTATCATGGCTTTCTACGGCAATCATCTCATGTTGAGAACGAAAGTTGAGAACGAAAGTTGAAAACTGCCCCCCAAAGCCCTGTCAGCTGGCACAGAACCCAGAAATGCAGAAGTGCTGTGTCTGCCACGGTTGGCTGAATCTACATGTGTATATGTCTTGGTTTTTGTTCTCCCTTCCATGAACTGAAACACTTCCAAGGATTCTGGGGAAGGACAGTAACTGTCTTTCCATTTCAACAAATTAATTTTTCTTATTCCCAATACCAGCAGACAACCGAAAAGTAAGTCAGAATAAGATTCAGGAGGGCTGGAGATTTAGCTCAGCAACACAAGTGCTTAGCTTGCAAGCACGCGGTTGTGAGTTCCATCTCCAGTTCCTTGCCCGCCCCAAAAAAGATTCAGGCCTCTGGCCTTGAGCAGGTAAAATTATCTCCATTTTGCACATAAGAAAACAGAATCTTGAAAATTTAAACTTTTATCCAAAGTAAGAGAAATACTTAGGATTTAAACTTAATATGTCTAATTTTAAATATAAAATTTAAATGATGTGATAAACTTCAGAAATCAGTTAAAAGTGACTCAACATAGATTTTACTTGACATGCGTACACACTGAAATTTACTGGGAAAAACAAGCCTGAGACAGGATGGTGACTCTCATGGGGACAAGAGACAGAGATTCTCCTCCATCACTGACGTGTTACCAAGTAAAGGGGAAGACCATGTCTGTTCCCCATTCTCCTTTACCAGTAAGGAACAGAATGTGCAGTCTCATGCCCCTCTGTACTATAAAAATCAGGAGCACTGTAACAGTGAGATCAAGGTGGAGGGTAATCTCCAAGGGCAAGAATAGGGTGCTGATCCATATCCTACAAAGGGAGAACAATAACCTAAAACACAAGGAAGAAGCCACGAAAAATATCTTACTCCTGCCCAATAAAAATTATCAGACCCCACTCCACCAGGACACCTTTAAAAGCTAGTCATCACTGATTTTTTGTTAAAGAGCCAGTCTGACCGCCTGAGTCAGACTGTGCTGCCTCTTCAGCTTTCCCTCTCCTAGAGCTGAAACACCTTCCCATTCTCTCAATTAAAGCTTTCGCCAGTAAACCAGTGCTGGTTTCAACTGTGTGCGTGTGCGTGTGTCTGCATGTAGCATTAGGGAATAAACCCACCTTTGCACTGATCCAGATCCCTAGTCTCTTTTTTATTTTGAGACAGGGTTTCACTAAGTCATGAAACTGCCCAGGCTTAGCTCATACTTGCAATACTCCTGCCTCTGCCTCTCAATGTGCTATAATTTCAGGTGTGTAGCACCATGCCAGGCTTTAATTTCCACTATCACTGAAGCAAGTTCCAATGTGCATCCTCTATCAAGCCCAGTATGAGAGGCAGAATCTTTTTGAAAAAATGGGAAGACTAAAGTTATACTGTATCCTAATATTTGCTAGTATAAATCAGATAAAATGTATTTGTGATATAAAAAAATTAAATTGCAAGTATCTTTAAGACAACAGATCACACCCTTCTCATTTCGAATCTGCTGCCCCAAGAGAATTGTCAAATTGCTGCCTGTATGAAAGCACAAAATACAAATGCAATTCACATCTGGGAAGACCAAGAAGGGGTAGGGAACAAAGAATATTAAAGAGATGGAACAAAATCAAAAGTGCAGCAAAATGAGTAAGGTTTGTTTGCCTCCCCCAACAAGTCTCCCTATGTAGTTTAGGCTGGACCTGAATGCCTGGAAATCCTCCCGCCTCCCGTGTTCTAGGATTATTAGGATTATAGGTGTGTGTCACCACACCCAGCTTTGTTTTTTTTTTTTTTTTTTTGAAGAAAATAGTAGAAAGTGCTTCTTAGGTGAGGAAACAAAAGACTCCACAGTTAATAAAACTATCATACAGAGAAGAGCAGATGGTAGCGTTTGTCTTCTGGCATTCTGAAATTCTGCCTTTAGCTGTCCTGCAATTTCCTTTCTCCTCCCACAGGAGTAGGGAATGGAGAAAGAAGTCCTGAATAACCATCACACTCACACCTCCAACTAACCCTGTACCATCTCCATCACTTTTGTGTCTAATCTCAATCATAAAATGTAAAAAGGATTATTTTTTAAACCCCACTTTTACTTTTTGTCTTCTTGATGTGACCTTAAAGGTAAGCTTCTTCCAAGATTTAGCTGGTATGAACTGTGCTGCTATGAAGAAACACGTACATGCACGTATCTCTAATGCTGTATGGGGAAGACACCTAGCTCAGTCAAATAGAATTTCTACTTTATTATGAAGGAATTAGGAAGATTATGAAGGAATCTATATACTGATTTCCAAAGTGGTTGCAGTACTAGTTTACCTTCCCACCAGCAAGATAGAAAGGTGCTCCCCATCCCCACCCCAGGACCCCCTTCACCCACTCCAACCCCTGACTTCAGCATTTCTTACCTGATTTCTTAATGATGGCCACTCTTTGTAGGGTAAGAGAGAATCTCAACGATTTTTAAATTTGCATTTCTCTAACAGCTGGCCATGTTGAGCAGTCCTTCAGTATTTATTGTCATTTGTACTTCTGTAAGATGTCATTTCACTTTCTCATTTTTTGACTGGGTCTTTAATTTGGGGGTGTCTAATATTTTTGGAGTTCTTTATATATTCTAACTCAGTGAAGGTAAACCTTTAAAAGACCAAGTTGCCCCAAACTGCAACTCAAAACCCACTTATTTATCGCAAAGTGCCATCACTGCAATTAAACTGCAATACTGACATTTTAGTTTAGGAAGAAAAAAAAAAACCCTTCATGTATTAAGATCTTTTGTCTTAAAGGAAAAACACAATGACAGAGCTCTCAATGATACAAACAGCTTTTTATTGAAAAAATAAAAAATTGCATCTGGTGTGTTCTTTCATAATTAGTGTAATCTTTACAATACGCATTCAGAGAGGACTCTGCATGCCTGCTGCGTCGCATGCCACAGGCTTGCTACTACTGTTCCAGATATTAGCCCTTTGCCTGAGGAATCAATGACAAAAAACTTTTCCCATTTTATAGGCTGTCTTCTCACTCTGTTGGTTATTTCTTTTGCTGTGCAGAAACTTTTTGATCAAATAGCCTTGTAAGATGCTTGGATAACAGATGAATGAAGAAAATGTGGTATTTACACACAATGGAGTACTACTCTGCCGTAAAGATAAACATGAGTCATCTGTAGGAAAATGGAGGTACCTCGAGACACACACAAGCATAAACATCACAGTTTCTCTTATAAGAGAAACACAAATTATAAGTAAAGAGCAAGAGCAAAATAAGAGATAACAGGAAGGAAATAGAACTTTCTCAAAGGAGAGAGGAGGAAAGGGGAAGGGAGGGCAGGAGACTTTTAAAATATACTATTTGGGTGATCAGTCTTTGAATAAAAAAGTTTTTTAGACATCTAACATGAGAGTTAGTATTGTTTATTTTAATCCAAAGTAAATATAGTTCTTCTTTTTTGGAATATCTACATCGAGTCAAGGTCCCTCTTGAAAAAAGCAAAAACTTCTATTCAACTTCTTTGTCGTATTTTAGGCAAATCATGTTAAATAAAATCTTATTCTACCATTAATAAACAGGAAAATTTATAGAATACTTGTGAACAGCTGTGTTTAAAAGACTAAGTGACCCCATGCTGCTAACTTAAAAGATTTAGATATGAATAGCTATTTAAATTTTATACAAATAACCATTTAATTTAGAAATTAGAGGCTATTAAAACCACATTCAATGAAAGTTTAGTTAGAACCAAAGAAATCTCAAGAGATTAACAAAAAAAAGGTAGGTCACCTAGTCTTTTTAATTCTTGAAAACCAAAGCACTTTTTGGCTCCTTCAATACATTTTTACTGAGCATACACATGATTCCAGCATTATTGTAGGCATTAGAAAATGCATCAACAAATCAAACTGCTGTAGTGAACTGAATAAAATGGATAAATTGTTACTATATTAAAAGATGATAAATACGCAAAAGAAAAACGAAGCCAAGAAAATTAAATGTACTTCAGTTATCACTGCAATTTTAAACAACACAAGCAGGACAGATCTCAGTGTGATATTATTTAACAAAAGAATTAAGGAAGTAGACCACCCAGGTTATCTAAGGAAAGTGTTTCAAACAGCAAAACAGCAAGTCAAATGGATGCAGCAAAAGCATGCCTGATATAGTTGAGAATTAGCAGGACAATGTTCCTAGGTCAAAGTGAGAGGAGGAGAAAGTAATAAAAAATAAGGCCTAAAAGGTAAGAGCAGTGTCAGTTTAGGGCAACGTGGAACACAGTAAGATTTAAATCATGGCAGAGGCATAATGATCAGAGCTCCAAAATGATTTGGAAGCTAATGGGTAGAAGCTCCTGATTCTGTGGCTTTCAGATCGATGCAGAAATAGTTGCTCCTTAAAGCCATCTAGTTTTGTACTGAGATTTTGAGAACCTTTTCTGGAAACAATCTGGTTGGTCCCTTAGTCTTTCCAACAATTCTCTATGCTATAAGACCTTGTAAAATTCCTTCAGTGTTAAAACTAGTGTGGATTTTTTTGTCTATTTCTAAGAACCTTGTCCAATGCAACCCTAATAATTATTGGGAAAGCTTATAGAATACACCTTTGAAGTCAAGGGAAAAAACAGTCCCTAGCAGAACAGAGAGCATCTACCAAGGCCTAAGATAAACAACAAAGACAGCAAAAGTCACGGGAGTTAGATGATGTATTACAGCTGTATGGCTGTTATAACAAGTTACCATAAATCTGAGGGCTAAAAACAACATAATTTTATTATCTCACTATCCTGGAGATGAGAAGATTGAAATGGGTCTCCCTAGGCTAAAATTAAGATCTCAGAAGGATTTTTTTTTTTCCAGAATCTCCGTGGAAAGTTTTTTTGGGGGGAAGGGTAGCCTTCTCTCACTTTTAGAATGTTGCCAGCACGTTCATGCCCTATCTCCATTTTCAAAGCCAGCAACAGCCACTAAAGTCTGACCACTTCTACAATTTAAGGATCCTAGGCAATTACATTAGCTGCATAAGAATAATCAAAAACAATCTCCTTAAAGATAGCTGATTAACAAACTCAATCCCATCTGCTGTTTCTATAACCGCACGAGACGTCACAAATTCCAGGGATTATGGTACAGATGTCCTGGGAAAGGGCATATTTTGTCTACCAACGGGTAAGATTAGAGCAGCTGAAATAAGTGGGGAGGCAGATGTCTTTAATAAAGAGTTCTAGACCGCCATAGGTCACACAGCGAGACTCTGTCTCAAAATGGGGGTTGGGGTGCTCAGGGTGGGAAGAACTGCATATCAATAAGGTATCAACCTAGCAGCACTAGTAACACAACCTTCACAAAGATTAAACGATAAAAACTTTAATCACATGCTTAATGAAGTCACTTTTAATAAAATAAATTTAAAAGAAAAGTAAAATAATGTTTAGCAAATACACCAGAGGAAGTAATTCTTAATTACTGGGCTGGGGATTTAGCTCAGTGGTGTAAGTGCCTGTCTGCAAGATCATGAGTTCTGATCCCCAGTACCAAAAAACAAAACACCACCACCACCAACAACAACAACAACAAAAAGAAAACAGTAATTCGTAATTGTAAGAAATTAGAAAATAAAAAAAATAATTAAATTACACGAAATTAGCACTCTTCTGGAAAATTCAAGGAATAGCTACTTTTAATCTTTTTAAGAAATGAAACCAAGCAATAGTTAATTATCACCTCAATATGCCAAGCAAAAGGCATAACTTAAGGTGATTTTATCAAAGAACAATAATTTATGTTATTGTTCTAAAAACAACTGGTATCAATTTCTACTTCGTAGATGAATACAAATGTTTGGTTTCTAGTGTACATAATTTTTTAAGTTGTGTAAATTAAGATGGAGATCCAAGTATGCAGCAAAACAGCATAAAAAGCTTAGATGCACTAGCCATTGAAAATAAATTCTTACAGATAAAATATCCCTAACCTAATGAGAATAAGAGCACTATTTACACTCTTGACAGATATTTTGTCAGGCAAATAATGTAAATTGTTAATTTTGTTAAGGAAAATCTAGCCTCTGAAAATCAAGTATAAATGTATATACCAAGAATGTAACTGGTATTATTCCGTTAGAAATACACTTTCAGAAATGACTTGATCACAAATACTAAGGGCTAGAATGCAAAATAGGTTTAAATTAACACATTCTAACATCTAAAAAAACAAAGAAGTAAAAACAAAATTGGCAAAATTAAATAAGGACTGGCTTTACAGATTCATTTAAAAAAAACTAATTCACAATAAACACACAAAGAAACCAGATGTATAAACAAGAATGTCAACTTACAGTATTGATTAAAAGATAAAATTAAGGGTAGAAGAGACCCTTTTATCTCTATCCCTTCAAGTTATGATTTCAGTAAGTACCTACATAACAAAAAACAAACAAAACAAACCACAACTAAATTGAATTTCCTTGGTAACTATGAATACTAATAGTTAAAAAGTAAAACAGATAAAAAGTTTACCAATATCTGGGATACTGAGGTTTTTAATAGTTTTTAATTTCCTGTAAATGCTAATGAGATTGTTACTAAAACAATACATTCACAACTGGATAACAAACTACAAAATAGCATGGTATAACATATTTTTTAAACATTTAATTCATATAAAACTACTTGAATCCTGTAATAGGATAAAGCTGAGTATCTTTTTTTCATAAAAACTTACGCATTTTTTAAAGAGCAAAACTACTCAAATTTCCAAGAAATATAAATTGTGATATATTCATGGTGAAAAGAACTGAATATTGATACATGCCAACGTAAGTGAAATCTCAAAAACATGAAGCTGAATCAAAAAGCAGCCAGAAAAAAAAGGGACGTGACATACTGTACGGTATCACTTATATGAAATTGGCAACACTAACTTATGGTTCTAGAAATCAGAGTATCAGGGGCTGGGGATGTTGCTGAGTACAGACTCCTTGCCTAGTATACTCAAGGTCCTGGGTGCCATCCCCAGCACCAGATGACAAAAGCAAAATGCATGGTTCTGGTAAGAAAAGTGACTCACTGGAAAGGATACCAGCAAGCTTTTCAAAGAGACAGGAATGCTATTTAAGTTGAAAAGCTGAGTATATCTTTAATTTTTTTTTTCCTTGCTTTTACTGAATTCTTACACATTTAAGCCCTAATTCGTTATCTTATCTCAGTTTTCTTTCAGTGTGTGTGTGTTGCTCGTGAAAAAAGCTTCCTCCTGGAGAATGTTGTTGACCAAAGGAATTCAGACAAGTATCTTATAAACCAAGCAGTTTAAATCAATTCATAACTAGTAATTTTGAATCAAACAGAATGATACTAAAACATCTATTTCCAGACTTTACTAAAAATTACCTTAAGCTTTTTAGTGATTTAAAGAAAATCTCAAGGATATATATATAACTGTGATTTTGGGGAAAATTAACAGTAGTAGTCCTGAATGTTGAGTTTTTTTTGTTTTTTGTTTTTTTGGTATCAGGGATCAAACTCAGGACTGTGCCCTTGCAAGGCAGGCACTTATGCCACTGAGCTAAATCCCCAGCCCCATGTCTCTATTTTAAAGTTGGATAGCACAGACACAGTTGTGTTTTTAATTGACATACTCTTATTATGTTTATGGATTACGGTAGGATACTCGTACAGAATGTGTGAAAATCTAATTCAGGTAAACACAACATTGTTTCTTCAAATGTTAGTAATTTCTACGTGTTGAGAACCTTTGCACCCTTCTTTCTAGTTATTTTGAAATATATCATAGATTGCTGCGGACTATGGCTACCCTATGGGGCTACACAACACCAGAATCTAACCTGTTTTTATTCTCCATTCCCCCTACGTTTCTCAGACTGTAGTAACCACCATTCTGCTCTCTTCAGTGAGATCAATTTTTAGTTTCCACAAATGATTAAGAATATATGGTATTTGCCTTTTTTATGCCTGGCTTATTTCACTTAACATGTCCTCTAGCTGCATCCACTTTGGCATAAAGGACAGGATTTCATTCTTTGCCAACTGAGTAATATTCCTTTGTGGATATATATTGTATTTTCTTCATCCAGTTATCAGTTGATGGGCACCTTGGTTGATTCCAGAACTTGGCTAGCATGAATACTGCTACAATAAACAGGAGAAGTACTATGTCGTAATGATTTCATTTTCTTTGAATATGCTTTTAATTTTCCCTGGTTAGAATGATGTTGGCTGAGGGTGTGTCATATATGGCCTTTGCTATATTGAGGAATGATCCTTCAATATCTAGTTTCTGCAGGGCTTTAAGCATGAGGGAATAATTTTGTCAAAGGCTTCTTCTGCATTGAATCGATCATGTAGTTTTTATCCTTGCCTTTATTTATGTGGTTTATTACATTTATTGATTTGTGTATGTTGAACCATTCTTGCATTCCTGGAATAAACCCAACTTGATCACAGTGTGCGGTCTTTTTAATGTGCTGTTGAAATCAGTTTGCAAGTATTTTATTAAGGACTTTTATATCCATGTTCATCAAGAATACTGGTCTATAGTTTCTTTTTCTGTGGTGTCTTTGTCTAGTTTTGATACAAGGGTGATATTGGTGTTATACAAGGAGTTTGGAAGCATTCCTTCCCTCTCCATTTCATAAATTAGTTTGAGGAGTATTGATGTTAGTTCCTTAAAAGTCTGGTATCTGAAGCAGATGCAGTTGCTGAACCCATCTGTTCCTGGGTTTTTCTTTACTGCAACTTTTTATTACTGCTTCAATTTCATCATTTGTTAATTATCAGTTTGGGGTATTTTTAATATTTTCGGTTCAGTTATGGTAAATTTTGTGTGTCTAGAAATTTATCCATTTCTTCTACATTCTCCAATGTATTAAAATACAAGTTTTCTAAGTAATCCTCAATCCTCTGGATTTTAGTGGTGCCCGTTTTAACAATCCCTTTTTCATTTCTAACAGTACTAAATTGGCTCTAAGTCCATTTGATGTTTGGTGTAATTTAATGTGGATATTTCTGTTAATTTTTTGTATGGATGACCTATCTACTGTTGAGAAGTGAGTACTAAAGTTATCCTTTATTACTGTATTAGAAATTATGCTTACCTTTTTGCTGAGTAGTATTTGTTTTATGAAGTTGGTTGTATCAATGTATTTTTACAGGTGTTGTATCATCTTGGTGGATTGTTTCCTTTACCAATATAGCAGCTATTGATGTACTGCTTAAAACAAAATTAGCTACTCCAACTTGCTTTCAGGTTCCATTTGCATGAAATATTTTTTCCAAATTTTTACTTTCACTTTCAGATTGTGTTTTAGCTAGTGTGTTGTGTTTCTTGCAAGCTGCAAGGAGTTGGGCCTTGTTTTTTTAACACAATCTTTTGAATTTCATCTACTTTGATATCTTTGCATTCAGTTACTGATGAATTATAGAAATTTAGAGGAGCCATGCTACCTTGACTTTTCAAACTTAGCTACATGTCTATATTGAGCTTCTGTGCATTTGTTGAGATGGATACCTCTTCAACTTTTATTTGAGGGTTTTCTTAGTGTCCAGCCTTCTTTTTAAGGGCCTGATTCTACACGCCACTCAAAGGAGAGAAAATGATCACAGTAATGTTGATGATACAAACATGAATCAGATATTGACATACACAAGAAACTAACTAAAAGCAACAACTATACTACCATTATCAATAGAAAAGACATCAGAATGGAATGTAATAATTGATAAATTCTTAAAATTTTCTAAAATGTTACAAGTATTTTGAGTTCTCTGTGATTTTTATTGGAATTTATATGTATATTAATATAAAAATCAATGCTCTGGGCTTTCCCTTGGCTATTTTTTAATTTTTTATTCCTCCATATGTTTCAGTATTCCTCAAAAATAGAAAATAGAAGAGGTGGGGAGTGTCAAGAGTAGCAGAATATTTATATGGAAAAAACATTCGGTCATATTCAATTACCTCAAGTAATTAGCTATAAAAAATTACCAAATAGGAGAATAGAAAGCTAAGACTTGATAAACCTTAAACCTATGACCCTATCTTGTGAAGGGACTGAGGTTAAAAAAGTCTTTTCTATTTGAAAAGCTGTTTAAGTATTAAGTCAGTATACTCATTTTAAATACAATTTTTTTTTTATTTTTTAAATGGTTTTTCATATGCTCAGATGACCAAGAAATCACAACTCTGAAAAAGTAAAATGTAATCACAATGGCTGCATTATGGGATCTGCTATTATGAATCTATAGTATGTCTTAAAGCTGCCAAACAAATATGATACTAAATACTCAAATTCAAGACATGTCTGTTAGATTTACTATTATTGCACAAAGCAATAGTCAAACTAATAGTCAAAGCCATACAAATTGAGGATAAATGGCAAATAGTATTTGCCAACAAAGAACTTTTTAAAGATAAAGCTGACTATAGAGGCAGACAAAAAGAATGAGAAGATTCTCTCTAGTAGTCTCACACTTTCTGAGGACAAGATCAAATAAAGAAAAAGACTAATATTTACTATATTAATGAGTCTAGCAAGAGTTGAGTTACCATTCTTATTCTTCCTAAAGAGAAATTACAATAAAAGTGAAGTTAATATAAAACCGAATTATTTTTAAAAATCACTTTTACCAATCCCATTATGATCCCATGGTTTCCAAGAGAACAAGCAAAACAAATGAACAGCAAGAGGCACTGGGCCTGTTACTCTCTGTAAAAGAACATGAATACAAGACAGGTTATGGTGGTACGCACCTGTACTCTGGAAGGCTGAGTGAGACAGGAGGGTTACAAGTTTGAGTCCAGCTTGCGAAACTTTGCAAAACCCTGGCCCATTCAAATAAAATTCTTCTCGTAACATACAATACAGATGTGCTATTCAATGAACTTGTCAAAAGTGCTGTTAAATTAGGCTTTTATATGTTCTTTAAAAATGTTCTTGCTTTATCTTGCCTGTTTTTAGTTGAGAAGAATCAATTATACCCAACCAAAGCTAAAGGTTTTAGAAAGCTGTAGTCCTGGATCCCATTAGGAAGCATTCAGCATGGTCCTAATGAAAGCTTCCCAATAGAACCGTTCATCCTCCCCACCCCTGGGAATAGGCTGCCAGACAGATCACTCCAACAGCAAAGATAAAAAGATGAGATAATAACTTGCTTTGCCATGGTAACAACTTGTAAAATTCTAAACAGATCACTTTTCCTATTTAAATATGAATGGAGCCTAAAACAGCTGCTACAAGTGACTGACAACTTCTCAATCAAAATCTATTACCATGAGGGTTTCTGACTTAGCATGTATAACAACAATACCAACCACTGAACAGAAACAGAAGTTTTAAATATGCAATTCCAAACTATGTTTCAGCTACAGATACCTTAAGTGCAGTATTTTAGTCTAATCTTAAACATGTGCACTTTGGTTTTGTTCCAGGGAATTAGGACCAAAAAAAAAAAAAAATCTACATGTGCCATGGCATTTTAAGTTTCAGTTTACAAAGCTAGATCACCTCAGCGCTATTTTAAGTCTTTCAAAGTATTTGGTTAAAATTTATAGACTGTAGAAAAATGGTGAATTTTCATTAATAAGACTGTACAGCACCCTAAAGAATTAGATTCTCACAGTAATAGAACAAAATTTATAAACTTTTTCAATCAGTAATACTTTTAAAAAATATATCTAAAGATTCTATGTTAGCTGGGCATGGTGACTCACTTCTGCAATCCCAGCACTCAGGAGGGTAAGGCAGGAGGATCACTGCAAACTCAAGACCAGCGTGGGGTACAAAGTGAGCCCAAGGCCAGCCTAAACTGCACAGTGAGACACTGTCTCAAAAAGACCAACAAACAAACAAACACACAAAAAAGATTCTATTATGTTATCAATTACATTTCAAACAATAACATAATATTTGGCCTAAGGAGGGACCCAGGATGCAGCTCAGTGGCACAGCACTTGGCTGCTAAGTGCAAGGCCCTGGGTTTGATTCTCTGCGCACGCACACAAAAATAATTGGTACAAGGTATAAATAATACTGCATGCTGTCTCACATTTAAACTAAAACATGTATTTTTAAAATGAATCTAGGGAGCCACCAATGCCCATAATCCTAGCATTCCAAAAGCCAAGGTAGGAAGATTGCCACAGCTTTTGAGACCAGCCTGGGTTACATAAGTGAGTTCAAATCCATCCTGAATTACAGAGCAAGACAATGTCTCGAAAATAAATAAATAATACAATAAATAAATAAAATTTATCTAAAAGAGTTCAAAGTCATCTTGATATTGGCAACAAAATTTTACTGGACACTAAACATGCATCCCAAAGTTCTGCCCTTGGCTTTAAGCTCATCCACAGATCTGGAATTTCTATTTAAATATATAATACCCAAATAACTGCATCATTGTTTGCACTCCCTCCCTTGGCTACTGACCAATTTTACTTCAAATAGAGAATAATAAGGGGGTTGGGCAGTTTAGCTCAGTGGCATAAGTGCCTGCTTGGCAAACACGAGGTCGTGAGTTCAATCCCCAGCACCAAAAAAAAAAAAAAAAAAAAAAGAGAGAAATAAAAATTAAGCTGCTTATTTTATGTGGCCAAGTAACACTTTGAGGACTACAAATTCTAATAGCATTCTTTTCTTGGCCTTCCATCAAAATAGGAAAAGAAAAGAAAGGGAGAGAGAGAGAGGAGGGATGAAGGGAGGAAAAAAAAACAGGAAGGAAGGGAGGGAGGGAAGAAGGCAGGCAAAAATTTTAAAACACTGATCTTCATTCCACAGAATATGACTTTTAAATCACATGGAAAGTAACATGATTTTAAAATATGCATATAAACTCTACCAAAGTCCTTAAGTGCTTAGAAAAACCAAATTAAATGTAAGGCTTCTATAAATATGCATGAGTATGTCAACAAAATAGATCTTTACTAGAGATTACCAAATAATAATTTCAAACGACTTGCCAGTTCCAGGTTGCAAAGGAAAGGATAAAATTCTGTCCTCAAAGCCTCAAGAAGTCGAGGCTTTGATAGTCAAGGCTAGATATGTATTTTAAAAGACTCTAAAGACAACAGGAGAGATTAGGAAAATCTGAGTTTGGAATTCACTTATGAAAAAACAGTAACTTCAGAATCTTAAACAGGCCAAGACATGATAAATACCAAAGGAAAATACATTATTTTTTCTTTCACACTGACATTAACACTAATGAGTCTAATATGTGAGTTTTCCATACCAAGCAAATCTCCAGGTCTCTGTAACACCAACTGGATATCCTACAATTTAACTCTATCGTGACAATGTCCACAGACTGAATAGATTAAGAGCTCAGTCCCACAAGACTGCCATCACTTAAGATGCTAATCACAAGTAGCGAATCTCAGAGTTACCCACAACTTCTGTCTCCCATGATTACAAATACAAAGTTCCCATAACCTCCTTATCAGATTTTATCATTTGCTAGAAGAGCTCACAGAACTCAGGAAGGCATTTACATTTACCAGTTTATTATAATGGATACAACTCAGAACAGCTACATGAAACATGCCTTGGGGTGGAAGGGGACGGGGTTCCCCAGAATTTCCATACCCGCTCTGGGGACACCAAAGTTTACAGCACCTCAGTGAATTCACCTACCCAGACACTTTCCAAATGCCATAGTTTAGGAGTTTTTACGGAAGCTTCATCATATAGGCTTGATCAATTTTTAATTAACTCAATCTCCAATACCTTTTCCTTCCCTACAGAACACAAGGCTGAAAGTTCCAAGCTTCTAATCATGGCTTAGTCTTTCTAGTGATGAACCCACATTCTGAAGTTACCAGGAGCTCATGAAGTTATGACATTAGAATTTAAAATACTCTTATTGAAGTAGAAATAGGTAAAAAAGAGACATTTTTAAATAAGAAAATTTTAAGAAAACTGAAACTTGACAGTTATCCAAGGCTATCCATATTCGTACTCCATATCTTTATTCCCTACACTTATGTTCCCTAAACTTTCCTTTCTTCTTTCCAGACCCATCACAGCCAAATCCTAAGGATATTGTTTTAAGACTATAAATTGACCTAGCTGATAAGTAAGGTAAAGGGCAGCAGCAACATACTTAAAGATGAAAAAACAGATTGAAAGCATTCAAAGAATGTTTTTTAGGCAAACATTAGATCACTCATCCATCTAAAAGGGTATCTCCAAAGAACACAAATAGATCCCAAATCCTAGACCACAATTCATCTCTCTTAAGCTCCCATACTTTTATTTTCTATGTGTGTACTTCAAATCTACCTACATAAATGTCCTACATCTCTCAATGACATGACCTAAAATTCTTTTTCTGTGACAAGAGCCTGTGAACCTACTCCATGGGGAAGAGTGTTGAGATCCTGGTTTCTTCTTTGGAAGACCTCCTTGGATCCTGTTCAGTGCTACTATTTATCACTCAGAAAATTCTATATAAGGAACCAGAGTCAAAAATATTAGAACAAAAGATACCAAGCATTCCTATCCCTCAGGAAATCAGAAAGGTTTTAGGAACTCTGCATCAAGAACAGAGGGCAATGAACATATATATATATATATGTATACATTTCTCATGTCACAACTACAGATGTAAGCTGTACATTTGCAGACTGCTCCACTGATGCTAAAGTGTCACAAAGTTACTCTAGATACTACATGATTTTCAAGATCTAAGTAAAGACTTCGTGATTCTAAGTACTATATCATATTTTGTGCAATCAAATGGAAAACTGGGTTCAAAGAGAAATACTTCGGTTTAAAAATCAACTTCACTGAGGCATAATTTACATAAAATAGAATATGCTGATTACAAAGGTATAGTATGATAAATTCAGGAGGAAAAATTAGATATAGTTTATTTCTTTCCTTGGGGGGGAGGGAACACCGAGGATCGAACTCATGACTTCACACTTGCCAGGCAGGCATTTATGCCATGGAGCTAAATCTCCAGCCCTATAGGTTATTTCTGTAATCTCGAGTACCCTTTAAGTCAACTTCCCATTCTAAGCCCCAATAGACTATCATTACACATTAGTTTTGTCATTTCTAGAATTTCACATTTATCTCTTATTTATAATTTTGTGAGGTAATTTGAGCCTTAGTCAAATTAAGCAACATGTACAACTTCATACAACTCTAAGATTAGAATTTAAGATTTAAAACCAAGTCTGTCTGATGCTGCTACAGGATTTAAGTCTAGTTCACTTTTGTCGTCACAGCATTTTTTGCATATCTAGTCCCTGAACAATGGAAACTTAAGGAAAGTGAGTTGAACTGGGACCCAAAGAAAAAGACACACTCTGAATGATAAATCAGTATGTCTTGGCCATTAAAGACACACAAAAAAAGAAAAGAATCCTTAGTTTTCACACACCTTCAAAGTATCTTCCAAGTACTCTAATTTATTAGGTACCAAGTTTTACAGTGGAGGAGCCCAGCAGAAACTAAACACCACGCGACTGAGATCTGTCTCACCAGTAAGACACTGAATCTTGCGATAAAGACACACATCACTTCTGTGGTATTCTTATCAAGCTTAACTTCAGTTTAAACATGAAAAAACATCTGACAAACTCAAATTAAGGTCATAAAAGACAAAGTCTAAAGAACTATTACATTCTGCAGGAGAATAAAGAGAAACTATCAACTAAATACAGTGTGGGAACTGGGACTGGATCCTGAGGAGAGAAAAAAGTCATGAATGATAAGACAGGTAAAATCAAGTAAGGCCTGTAGTTGACAACTGTATAACAATATTAATTTCCTAACTTTCCTAACTGGCCAAATGCAAGATATTAATGAAATAAAGCTGGGTAAAGAATATATGTAAACTCTTTACTGTTGTCTCAATTCTAAGCATAAAATTACTTTTTAAAAGTTAACTGGTACATCAAAATAAAAAATTACATGTTAGAAGGGCAACATGTGATATTTCAAATATATGCAAATACTATGTGATGTTTAAATCTGGTTAAATATATCTCATTTTTTTAATGGTAGAAACTTCCAAATAGTTTTTTGTCACTTTTTGAATGTATAGCTCACCTCGTTATTTAGTCACCTTACAATGCAACAAGACATTAGAATTTCTAGCTCCTCTGTACCTTAATTATCAACCTGCCCTCACTGTTCCTTTCTTCCCCTTCTTCTTTCCAGCCTCTGATAATCACTACTCTACTCTCAACTCCTTTGAGATCAGTGTTTCTAGAACCTAATTATGAGTAAGATCTTGCAGTACTTAATCTTTCTGTGCCTAGCTTATTTCATTTAACATAATGATCTCCAGTTCTATTCATGTTGTCCCAGTAACAGGATTCCAGTCTTCTTTTGGCTGAATAACACTCATCTGCATTTACATACCACATTTTATGCATTTATCACTTAAGGGCATTTAGTTTTTTTTCATTTAGCTACTGTGGATAGCATTGCAAGAAACATGGGAATGCAGATGTCTCTTCAATGTACTTTGTTTCACACTGGCAAGGAAGTAGAATGCCTATTACTCCATATCCTTTCCAACTTCTGTTGTCTATATTTGGAATTTTTACCATTCTAATAGATGCACCATATCTCACTACATTTTTAATTTGCAATTCCCTAACGATATATATTGAACATCTTTTCATCTGCTTATTTGCTATCTGTATACTTTCTTTAGTAAGGCATCTTTCCAGATTTCTTGCCTTTTTGATGGGATTTGTCTTCATTACTGAGTTTTAGGGTTTCTTTATATACTTCTCCTAATCTGATCTTTTTGTTATATTATATCCTTAGAAGAAGAAGTATGTTAGGAAAATTGCTACCTTCTCTTCTGTTCTTTCTGATAAAATAAGGAAAATAGGTATTAGTTCTTTTCAAATATTGGTAGCTCAAACATTTAAACTAGATGAAAATAAAGTTTCTAAGGAGTCTATCAGTATTTTCTAAATCTCAAAAATAATCCATAATCATATAAAAACAAATGCACTTAAACCAATCCTATGATGAAACTGTAGGATTGTGTAAAATTCAAATTACACCAACATTTATTAAACTTCCTCTATGTAAGCTAATATTAAATGTGGAACCATTGTGATTGCCTTCAGGCTATTTATAATTTAATAAGTGAGCTATGACAAGTTCATAAAGGTAAAGGGCAAACTACTGAAGAGTTACTTTAAATTACAAAACCAGTATTGTGAAAAGTAAGAGTTTTCATATCCTCTAAGAATACTTTCACATTTTTCAAGAATGAAGGCTTCAATTTTAAAGAGATTAATAAATACTAAGTAGCATATTCTTGCCTCACATAAAATTCCTACAAACTATTGATAAAAATATGAGCATAGAATGGTACAGAATTTGAAAGGCCTAACCAAAACTAATATATACATACAGTACATAAACTGTGGTGCACATAGTCTGTCAAGAACAAATCTTTCTGCTCTGAAATGCTCATTTCCCTACTCAAAGACTGGAACTGTAAAAGAAGGTAACATTTGCACTAAAATCCATACCCATGACTCTGCTAAAGTACAGGTAATGTAAAATATGGGTGATGTAGTTGAATTTTTACCTACCCTAATCTTATTTACCTTTGAGGACAAGATGCCTGTAGGACAGAGGTTCTTCTTTAGGAGGGGCTAGTTAAAGACTAGCTAGAACTAAAACAGCTACCACAGTAACTTCAGACAACCTCAATCTGCATACTACATGTCACATCCATCAGTGCTATGACAAGGACCAGAAAGAACCATTAAGGCAATGAAAACAGGTGGCAACAAAATTCTGAAAAAAATCCATGCTCCTTCCCAGAAAAAACATGAATATTCCTCCCCTTTATTTGCCTATCACTCTCCATCATTTCTTTTATCCTGGATCTACATCCTTGAACATCCCACAGGTCAAAAAGTTGATTTGCAAGTCTATCTCCCACTTCTCCAATTCTTGGCCAAAAGTAAAATTCTTCTCTGCTGTTCAATGAGTGCCTGAACTTGTTATGGATTCCACAATTCCAAGAGGGAAATGGACCCAGTGTAGGATCAAAACTGGAAAATACATGTTCATGGTCATAATGTCAGATACAGGAGTATATGTTAGACCTATGCTCCATTTATCATAAAATACCACTCCAGGCCCAAATTATGTATTAGTTAAGGTCTGTAGGTTTAAATTTAAGAAATTAAAAATAAGAGTGGGAGTGAGGTGGTCAGTAAGGATACAAGAGTGGCTCCCAGGACTCTAGAAAGACCTAAACTACCAGGCCTTTGTTAGGTTGCCAGAAGCCAGGAGACCTTGGTAGTCTGTAACAGCATATTTTATTGTCCTTATCTCTAGTATGCCACTATTTCCATGTCAGGCTACCTCTTGTTTCAAGAGAGCAGAAATTTTGTCTTTTCTACAACTGTATCACCATAACAATTAAAACAATGTCTATCATATAATAGGCTCTCAAAAAATTTCTAACCAAATGAAATGTGAATAGTTCTTTAGCACAGTGTTGTTTATAATACCAGAAATAATGTAAACATGTAATAATATTGTTTGAAAGTCACTAAGATATGTCACCACCACTACTATTATCATGAGCATCATATCCATGCCCAGTAAGCTTTGAATGTTTACTGAGTTCTAAGTATTGTCCTAAGTGCTTTGTATGTACCATTTATAAAAGAATAAAATTAGTTCAGAACATTCATACTTAAGAAAGATGAAATTAGATAGGCATGGTGCCACAGACTTATAAACCCAGCTATTTGCAAGGAGAAAGATCCCAAAGGAGAAAGATCCCAAGTTCAAGTCAAACTTTGACAATTTAGCAAGATATCATAAAAACTGCAAAAGGACTGGGGATGTAGCTTAGTGTTACTAACACCTGTGTAACAGATGTAAGGTCTTGAATTCAATCCGTGCGTGTGCTTGTGTGTGTATGTGTGTGCGTGCACACGTGTGCACGTATTATGTGTGTCTCATGCAAGCACATATAAATTGTTGAAATTAAATTTCTAAGTGTAAGCAATAAAAGCAAAGACATTTAAATAGTCTATAAAAATAGAGGTTTTAAGAATCACTTATGTGTCAAAGATTTAAGAAATAAGTAATATTAAGCCGCTACCACACAAACATCTGTTACATTTTTGGTAGGACTTTAAAAATTTTGCTACTGGACATACATGAATGCTTAGGGCATCATGCAAAGCCTACATCTAAATAAGTAAATCCCACATGAAAGAAATGAAGGGGCCTGGGATTTAGCTCAGTGGCATAAGCACCTGCCTGGCAAGTGGGAGGTTTTGAGTTTGAACCCTGGAACGAGAAAAAAAAAAAAAAAAAAAAACTAGTTCATATGTTACCCCCCCCCAAATAAAACACCAAAGATCCTAAAACTCCTTCAAAGACTAAGTAAATTACTGTGTTATATTAATAAATTTAGGAAATGTCTCAAGTGATAGCTGGTTTAGTATTGTATTCCAAGTTTCCTAATGATTTTTTAAATTAAGATACAACCAAACTCTCAGGCATACACTCTAACAAATAAACCAATTCAATTTGCTACAATCTTTCTTTAAAAGCAAAATAGAGGATCTCTGCTCAGATAATATCCTTGCACATGACTGTTCTAACCTCAAATCCCTAGAGAATAGAATGTGCTCTTAAAAAAAAAAAAAAAGATCTATCCTAAAGTTTAGTAAGACACTTGGGTTAAAATATTCAAAATAAAAGCAGCAAGAACATTCTTAATAGATAAGAAGTATTAATTAAAAGATTATTACAAATAGTATTTAACAAAGAATTAAATTTGAAAAGTTCATGTTAAAGACACAATTACCAACTACTAATCCAACTTAGAAATAGTATTTGTATGAATGTTTTATATATTTCAGAAAGTAAAACATAGGGAGAAAGAACATTTTATAAAATTAGAGGCTCCAATTTAAGAAGTAACTCCCCTTCACTGAGACTGTTTAATGTTACAATTCTGGTGATGTCACTTTAAGTTAAGGACTAAAGAATGAGAGAGAAGAACAAAGAAGAAAAGCAAAGCAAGACAAGAGACTTATCTGCTATGCCTCAGGAAGGAACTAAAGGAAAGAACTAAGTAGAGATAAGCCAGCAGACAGGTGAGTTGAAGGAACAAGAGATGTCACAAACCATCAGCTAGAGTCAGACAGAGAAACAGAAACCAAGATACCTCAGACAGAGAAGATTCAACAGTACTACAGGACTTTGCAGGTGCTGGTACCATGGAGTTGTATGGCTAGAGCAGAAGTCACAAGAAGTCACAATGGAAACAAAGCTACTGTCACAGACATGTTGCCTTTAGCAGAGATGACAACTGAGACAGAACAAGCAAAAACCCAAACAAACAAAAAAACAACAAAAACCCTGCCTTCTCCCTTCACCTGTCTTGTAATCTTCCCCTAGTACTTCCCAATAGACAACTCTAGGCACAGGAAAAAAACTGAAACCTGAGAATGGATCTAAAAGCATACAAGCAAATGATAACACAGAGTATCCCCCAAGATCCACAGAACTTAAGATTTCTTTTTTTTATCCCTTATTCTTTTCCAGAAAGTAGAAATAATTTTATATTCCTCAAGTTAATATATTTTAAAAATACACTGTATCTAAACACATGAGGGCTTTAAGGAGTCCGAGTCCTATAGGAATCTAAGGGCCATCTATCTCAAAGCTGGATTTTAAGCACTAGATGAATATTTTAAATGCGTAAGTTTCCTAAAAATAGCAACGAGTACCTCCAGGCTAATCACATCAGAATCACCAAAAGTGAAGTACATGCACTATTAGATTTTTGTTTTTAAATGCTATCCTAAGTCATTCTAAAGTACAGCCACGGTTAGGTACCACTGGTCTATCCAAGGTATTGACGGAATTCTAAAGATTAAAAAATTAAAATTTTCTCAATTACAGCCTAACATCTCAGCCAGGAGAGGGCAGCAGGGAGCTATCCTGCAAAGCTAAATATGAAAAATTAATGTATTGAAGAGCTGTTCTCAGAAGAAACATCCATTGACATTCAAGTGCTCTCACAGAAATGCCATTCCTCAAATGGGAAATAATGAATTATTTGGAAGAAACGAGGCAGAGACAAGCCAGCAAGCAAAGTAAGCTAAAGCAACAAGAGGAAACCAGGAAATGTCACAGGCCAAGATTAGTTATTAAGCAAAAGGTAATTCTCCAAAACGAGACAGAAGTTAGAACAATTTCCTAGTATGCTGATCTTCAATAACAATCCCAGATGAAGTAGGAAAAAATGTGAATTTTGAGAGATGGTTTTGAAATTCAAAAAATGGAGTAACTGTAGTTTGAAGAACAGTACAATATAAAGAACCAATGTGAAATGTCACAGTGGCCCACAATAAAGATTCTCATTTTAAAAATCAATATCAGAGTACTCTATTACTTTTAGCAATGAAAATATGACTTCATATTCTTGATGCTTGAAAAACCTTAGCATGTTCAAGCATGTATCTAGAAATCTATAACCTGTATTTTATGATAAAAAAGAAAAAAAAAAACGTCTCTCCCATTGTAGACTTTCTTTTCACTGGCCATTATGAATTTAGTGGATATTATCTTACACATTTTTGTGTGGTAATGTTATCCTTAAGTCTGTCTTCCTTGTTCTCATTTTCTAATCATCCTTATTTCCTCAGCTATTTACTGTCTTACTATAGCATTTAAAGATGATAAATCCTTTTGCAATGAGGCTGAGATAAAGGGAATCAATAAAAATATGACCTAGAGTCATCTAATCTTTGCTTTCAAGTCACTGAATACTTTACGAGTACTATCAGTAACACTACAAAGATAAGATGTTAATAGGGTCTAGTACAAGTACACTAATACAAATCTATCCTGACTACAAGAAAAGCAGTTCAACCATGTCACAGAATACACTGAGCTCTACCTACCTTTATACTCAGACTAGGACTGACCCATCATCCCTAAGTCACTTTTTCATTATAAATTACACATAATTACACAGGAGTACTTTGAAAGATAGTATTAAAGTTTGGTGAGCACTTCTTTTTATGCTTTTTGAAAGAAAAATGTATTCCAAATTTCTTTTTGGTTTTAACTAGATATATAGCCCCTAGCATTTACTCAAAAGCAAATTTAGCCAATACCACACTTTTTTCTACAGTACTGTCTTTTTTTAGGGGTTAAGCATTAGAAGAGAATCACACCTTCAGAACAGAAGAATCAAATATCAGAGATTTTCATTTAGAAGAATCAAATGTTATATGTGTCTTCATTTGTAATTAATTTCTAAATCACGGATGTGCCCGGACCACAGAATCCAGAAACAATTATCTTAACCATCCGTGTGCAAATTTTCTGTTTTGCTTGTATTATCTCAATTTGTATTAAAATTACTTCAAGAGGAATCTTATTTCTGTATTGAGGTTATTTAAAATGTGCAGTGTTCATTTTGCTTCTATAATTGCACAATAAAATTCTATATGTTTAAATCTTTTCAGTAATAAGGGCCATGCTTAATCCACATTCCTATCTCAGTACTTACCACAACATCTTTAGTAATACACAGTATTCCTAAACAAGCTCTTTCTCCTTTTTTGGTTCATTGTGATACGTATTTCTCATATACTGTACAGTACAGAATTAGAAACAAAATGTTTACTGCAGTATTATTCATAATGCCAAAAGATGCAAACAATCCAGATGCTCACCAGTGAATAAATCAACTAAACAAATTCTGGTACTTTATATTTATGGACTGGACTGTAACTCAGCCATAAAAAGTAACACGTGCCAAGGCATAAGCCTACATATTATGCTAGGTGAAAGAAGCCACACACAAAAGGTCACACAGTGTATGTTTCTAGTCATCCATTTATTTAATTTTTTGTGGTACTAGGAACTGAACCCAAAGCCTTTCTACTGAGCTACATTTGAAGCCACCCCTCTTTATATTTTGAGACAGGCTCTTGCTAAATTGCCCAGGCTGAGCTCCAACTTGAAATTCTTCTGCTTCAGCATATCAGAAATGCTGAGATTACAGACATGTACCAACATGCCCAGCTTGCATGATTCTTTTATATGATATATTCAGGATATGCAAATTCAGAGATGGAAAGCAATATAAAAGTTACTATGGGATTTGAAGGGGATGATGTTGTAGCGTGGATATGGAGTGCATATATGAAGAAAAATCACAAAATTAAGAGTATTTGCTTGCACATCAATTAAATACACTTGACTACACACTTAGAAGAACTAACAGTAAAGATGAGGATATAGCTCAGTGGTACAGCACCTGCCTGGCAAGTGCAAGGTCATGAGTTTGATCCCTGGTACCAAAAATAAAACAAAACAAATCAAAAGGGCATGGAGCATGCCTGTAACCCTAGCACTTGGGAAGAAGCAAAAGGAATCACTCTGAGTTCAAGCCTAGCCTGGACTACACAGTGAGTCCACGCTAGCCTGAAAACTATATGGTGAAGCCCTGTCTCAAAGACAAAAAAAAAAAAAAAAAAAAAGACTGTCATATGAATTTCACCTCAACTTTTAAAAATGTATCTGAAGAAAAACTGTATGTACAAGTTACAAACTTAATAAACACCTAAATAACCAAGCTTAATGGAAAATAACTCTGCCAGTACCCCCCAGAAACTTCTTTCGGATTCTTTCTCCACATAAATAAAAACTATCTTAAGTTTGTAAGATAATTCCCTAGCTTTTATTGTTCCGCTATGTGTTCATCCTTAAACAAGAGTAAAACCTGATTGCAAGTTCTTTTGCTTTGCTTTTTTGTACTCCAACATATTTTTAACATTCATTTATACTGTCGAATGTACTTTTTCATTTTACTGCTTACATAGCTTGAGACTTTAATAAATTTTGTGCATCTCTTCATGGCTTCTGAGCTTGTTCTTTTTGCTGAATAATGTATATATAATAATGTATATATGAAGGGCAACTTGGTTACCTACAAGTTTGCTAATTACAAAGCTGCTAAAAACATTTGTGTATAGACTTTTGCGTGGACAAAAGTTTTCAACTCATTTGGATAAAGACCAAAGAGTGCAGCTTGGTATGGTGGCACATGCCTGTAACCTGGCACTGAGGGAAGCTGAGGCAGGAGGATGATAAGGTTCAAATCCTGCGAGGGTTTTCACCCCATCCAGGGCTGGGCTGGGGATGTAGCTCAATGGTACAGCACCTCTGGGTTTGATTGGCAGCACTGTAAAAGAGCAGGGTAGAAGCTGGGCATGGTGGCACATGCCTGTAATCTCAGCATTTGGGTGGCTGAGGCAGAGGGACTGCTGTGAGTTCAAGGCCAGCCTGGGCTACAAAATGAATTCAAGGCCAGCCTGGGCTACACAGTGTTTGTCTCAAAAAGAAAATAAAAAAGAGCAGAGTAGAAAGACCAGTGTGTGGCTCTTGGACCATATGATAAGAATATGCTTAGTTTTATGAGACTGCCAAAGTGTCTTTCAATTGTATCATTTTTGCATCCACACCAAAAATGAATAAAGGGGACTGGGGAGAGAGAGCGGCATAGTGCCTGCCTGGCAACCATGAGGTAATGAATTTGATTCCCAGTATCAAAAAAGAGAATGAGAACGTTTATTACTCCACATCCTTGTTTGGTACTGTGTTTGTATTTTAGCCATTCTAAGAGCACATAGTGTGTATTGCATTGTATTTATAATTTGTAATTCTCTAATATGTCTAATATCTCTTTATGTTTGCCATTTATTTACCTTCTTTGGTGAGGTATCCAGATTTTGCCCATTTTCAGTGGCGTTGTTCATTTTCTTAATGTTGAGTTTTAAGGGTTCTTTATAGATAACAGACACACATTTGACAAAGATTTTCAGTTTTTTTGGCTTGTTTTCTCATTCTTAGTACCTTTTTCCCAGAGCAGTTTTTCATTTTAATGAAGTCCAACTTTAAATAATTTTTCTATTATAAATTTTACTATTTTTGTCTAGTCAGCTAACCCTAAGGCCATCAGACTTTCTCTCATGTTATCTTTCAGAAGTTTTATGGTTTTGTGGTTAACACGAAGGGCTAAGATCCACTTTGAGGTAATTTTTGTGAGGTGTAGTAAGGTCTATGTCTAGATTTAACACCACCTGTCCTTAGACATGAGGGTGTGCTGTTCCCACTGCTAAAACAAACAAACAAACAAAAAAAACTACCTTTCCTATTTTGCTTCCTCTGTTCCTTTATCAAAGTTGACTATATTTTTAGTGTAGGGCTACTTCTAGACCCTATTTTCACTGATCATTTTGTCAATTCTTTCATCAACACTGCATCGACTCAGTTATTGTGACTTCTTAGTACATCTTCAAATCCAGTAGTGTCAGTAGTTCAAATTTGTTCTCCTAAAACACTATGTTGGATATTCTGGGTCTGTGAACTCTCCATATAAGCTTTAGAATCAGTCTGGGATATCCACAAAATAACCTGTTGGGTTTATGGTTGAGATTGTAACTATAAATGATGCTGGGAAGACTCTAACAACAATATTCAGTTTCCCTAACCAGGAACAGAGGTTTTTTTGGGGGGGTGAGGGTGGGAGGGTGTACTGGGATGGAACTCACGACGATGCGCTTGCAAGGCAGGCACTTAGGCCCCTGAGCTAAATCCCCGGCCCACATTTTTCAGTTTACTTAAATCTTTCAGGTTTTTTCAAACAGTTTTGTCATTTTCCTCATATAGATACTGTACATATTTTGCCAGTTTCATACCTAAGGTTTCAACTTTTTGGTGCTAGCATAAATGATACTGTGCTTTTAATATCAAGCTCCAGTTGCTGTCATTATATAACAAGGTAATAGAATTCTGTACAGTACAGTAAGCTTCCATTCTGCAACTCTGCAATAATTACTTATTAGTTTCAGAAGAGCTGCTGTTAGCACATTAGGTTTTTCTAAATATACCATTATTTCATCTGTGTACTGTTTTAGCTCATCCCTCCCAATCTGTAGGCTTTCCAAGATAATGTTGAGAGGAGTAGGAGAGAAAACATGAACAGAGTTAACTTTTTGTTTTCAGTACTGAGGATTGAACCCAGAACCTTATGCATGCTACATAAGCACCCTACCCTGACCTACATTCCCATCCCACCCCACTGTTAAGTACTTTCCTGTCCTACCTCCCAGCAGCTCCTCTTTCTACACAGGTCTCACTAAATTGCCCAGGTATACCTGGAAGTTGTGCACCTCTTAATCACTAATGCAGAGTGTTAGGATCACTGGCATGTACCACAATGCCCTTTTTTTAAGACAGGCTCTGGCTAAGTTGCTAAGGCTGTTCTGGAACTTGCAATCCTCCAGCCTCACTTTCATCAGTAGCTGAGATTACAGGTGTTAGGGTAATATAATGAGTTAGGAAGTATTCTCTGCCTCTGTTTTGTTAAAGAATCATAGAGAATGGGTATAATTCCTTTCTTAAATGTTTGGTAGAATCATAGGATCTAAAGTATTTAGCTTTTCAAATACAAATATGAGAAATATATAAAATGCTGATGTGTAAAATATGAGTAGTTGCCTGTTTTTAATCCTGTATCTTCTAGGTAATTATCCCAATAATTTAAAAACTAGTTACCTGTGTAATCTTTCCTATTAACCTATGAATTATTTATCCCTTTATTAGTACATTATAGATTTTTTAAAAGGTGAGCTCAAATAAAATAAGCAAAGATAGAAAATCTGATCATCTAACTCAAGTTAAATTCTAGCACATTTTATTTAATATGCATTTTACCAGTATAAAACAAGCAAAAACTGGAGATTTGAATGTAAAAATAGAAACAAAAAAAATCAAAGAGCAGGCATCTTGTTAATTCAGTCCCAGGACAGAGATGGAACATAACATGTTGCAACAGTTTTTTCTACACATTTTGAGAGGCACAGCATAACAGTTAAGACTGCCAAAGTTAAATCTTGGTTCCATCATTTGCTAGATGCGTGATGAGGGGTCATACATCCCGAGAGTCATGTTTTTCATGACTCTCATAGGATTAATTATCATGAGACGATTAATACTATCCTTACAAAGTTCTATATGGATAAAATTACCAAACCAATATAATCCATATAAAGACATTAATTAAAAGCCTGACTTTTTTTTTTTTTTTTGGTACTGAGAATCAAACTCAGGACCTTGGGTTTGCTGGCTGGCACTGTGCTGCTGAGCTATATTCCTGGCCCCAGACAGTAATTTGCCGTTAGTTTTTGGTTTCTGTCTGGGGGGGGGGGGGTTGCTGTTATTTGTGCAGTGCTGAAGACTAAACCCAAGTCCCTGTATCCGCTAGGTAAGCACTTTACCACTCAGCTATAGCCCCAAACCTGGCACTACTCTTTAAATGACCAAATTTACTCAAGAAACAAAATTCTGTTAAGAAATTTATGTATTACCTAAAAATTCACTCTGCACATACTGGTAACAATGTAACCCACAACTTATTTGTTAATTTAGGTTAACACAGCCCTTTCAGACCAGAAGGAGCAAAATGTGGCAGATCTTTTCACAGCATCACCATCTGGAATTTCAAGTGACAAAACTGTGAATGATTTCAATGTTAAGTAGAAAATGTATTTTTACGGTCAAAAAAATTCAAGGATGAGAAGTTCTTTGGAGTTTCTGAAAATATCCCCTAACTCTTTAAATTCAGCTAGCAATGCTCTGTGTATATGACTAGCAAAAAAATGCTACTCAAAGGCTAAAGAAAAGAAACAGAGTGGTATAAATTTTCTCAAAGGCAGAATAATTTACTGGAAATGTATCAATCACCACAGTGGCATTTTTCCTGGTAGAAAAGTCTTCTTGGCAGCACCCTATTAAAAGCCAAGCCTTCCTTATTAAAACAAAGATTAATCCTTGAATACAATGATTCCTATTAGGGATTTTTCACTTTTACAATGGTGCAAAAGTGACAGGCAGTAAGTAGAAATCATATTACATATTTTGAATTCTGATCTAGTGCTAGGCTAGCAACATGCCAACCAACACTCTCTCCAGACGGCAGGCAGTGGTAGAGCATTAACTCCCATTCAGTCACAGAATCATGAGGATAAACAACCAACACTTAGTCTACAGTATACCTACTGTGTTGCTAAGCTATGATATCTAGTAGGCTAGGTGTATTTGATTTATTTTTAGCTTACTTTTTTATTTTTCAGTACATCGTATCAAGGAACACAATGTTAATTTATTACATAAAATGTTTAGTTTGATAATTCGGTTTAATTCGTCAGACTTCTCCAAATTCTGCCCCAATCTTTCATCCTTTGGTTTCAACATTTTACTCCAAATAGTTTATACTGCATATTCTATTCATAGATTTTCTATATTGTTTCTGCATTAGTGGTTAAAGAAAAGAACAAATGATCACTTTGCAATACAGCTGTGTTGTGTGATCAAAGTGAAGGTTAAGTGGAGTGGATTCTGTATCTCCTGAAGAACACACTAAATTTTACTACCTTTTCTATGGGTCTCAGTTTAAAATTTTGATACAAAGTCTAATAATTGGGGAAAATACTGAAAATCATTAGTTTAGAACATTGTCCAATATATCTTTCAGTAAAGACTTTTTAAAAAGTCACATTAGGTACATGTGGCTACTGTGCACTTGAAATGTGACTAGTGGGACCAAAGAACAGAATTTTAGTGGCTGTTTTGGACAGTGTATGTCTAGATTATCTCCACTTGAAAATATTTACCATCATTCTTAGGAAAGTTTTCCACCTAAATGTATATACAGCTATTCCCACAGTATCCAAGGAAGATTCATTCCAGGACCTTCTCTGGTATCAATATTCATAGATACTCAATATTCCCACAAAAAACAGCATAGTATTTGCAGATAAATACTATGTACACTACAAGCTCTAAATAAGTTAATTATAATACTGTATTTAGAAAACGAGAAAAACATACTGTATTTAGAGAAAAACAAGTCTGTATATATAGAGTACATATGGCACATAACGTTATCATACTATATTCAGAACATAAGAAAAATGAGCCTGTGTATGTAGAGTACAACTGTAACCCACCCCAATATTTTCAATCTATGATTGTTTGAGTCCAAATCTTGTGGACACAGATGGTCAACAGTACTTGGAGCACAAACATAATCTGTAAAAATTAATATGGTAAGAAGTACAAATTGAGTATTTCCTTATATGCAAAGCCAAAATCTGAAGTGCTCCAAAGTACTTTTTTGAGCACTAACATGACACAAGTATAAAATCCCACATTTGACCTTAAGTGATCTGTCACAGTCAAAATGTAGGCACACTAAAAATACTGTATAAAATTACTATCAGGCCATGTACACATGTATGATATGTAAGTAGATTCTGTGTTTAGAGTTGGCCTTAGTCCCAAGACATTGCATATGCAACTATTCCCAAAAGCAAATTCCAAAAACACTTTGGATTCCAAACATCTGGGATAAGGTACATTTAACCTGTAGTATCTATCATTTGGTAATTTTTCTCTAGTCCAACTTTTATAGCAGGTATATTATATTCTCATTTAAGCCTAGCTATGAGTGTCTAATCAAACCTTGAGAAATGCTACATGGAATTACCCATGTAATTATAGCAGAGATCTCCTGAACATATGTAGAAAAAGTAGAACCACATAAATTAATCTATAATGCATTGAATTTTTAATGTCAAAGTAAAAATGTCAGTTGGCAAGAAAGCACTAGCTAAAGAAAACCTCTATTTGTTAAATTGTTTTCTTTTTAATGTAGTAATATCTTTACTCTTCCAAAGGTAAATGTCACAGAAGAGGTATTATTTAATTTCTAATGTCACTGTAGAGTTTAAGAATAAAAATTATATCACTTCATGGCCTTTTGGCTAAGATCAAATGAAGAATACAAAGCATATTGTACCTGGAGCTAGTGATAAATTTTTCAACTGAAAATAAACCTGAATTGTGGTCAATAGGCAAATACAGAGGTCTAATTAAATGGACTGATAACTATGTAAGAATGAAAACCATGCTTCAAACAGCAAACTCATAAGCAATCTCAAAACCGGTATCTTTGTTATGGCAGCATTCTAACATTAAAAGATATGTAACACAACCCACATCCCCAAAATACTTTTCATGAAGCATAGAAGGCTTCATATATCTCAACCACTGAGATCTAAAGAAAAACAGGAACTACACTCATTAAGAGTACGATCTCCAAGAATTTCAACAGTCTTAATGCAAAACTTCAGTTTAAGAAAAAATAGCTCGGTATCAACATCATAAAGTACTGACAATCCTGCATTCTCTCCTCAGATTTCACATATTTTTTCCTTGGGATACTCTTCTGTGGATATCCTCTGTCTTTGCAAACCCTTTGCACATGGTGTGTACCCTTCTACTTTAGCCTGACTTCTACCCTCATTCAGAAGAGCTGACATAAAGATTAAAAACTTAAAGTGTATGGCATGTAACTAAAGGAACACACAATCTTTCCTATCTACATCTACGTACATGAGCCTATGATAGGTACATGGAGAAAACTATATGGGCACCTCTCCTTGAATGCAGAACAACTGCTGCAACATTAGTTAAATCAAGCCTTATTTCCATATATTGATATGTACAGAGTGGGCTATGGTGTAACTTTCTCTCTGCAACTGGCTCTAAGCAATGCAAATAAAACCAGCTGAAGCACTGATATATAATCTTTGAAGCTATTCTGATAGTCTCCTGTTTCCTAGCATAATGCTCTCTGTAAAAGATATGAGCCACAGCCGGATGGTACAGACAGTTAGCTGCAGGAATGTTAACAGGGTAGAGACTCAAAATAACGGAAGCTTACATATCAGAAACTGAAGCAACACAATTCAAAAACAATTCAATTACTACCTTAATTGAATTACACAGATTGATCCTTCTGCATGTCATTCTCCCTGCATTTTGCAAAGATGTTTTTCTCCCCAACTTAGTCAGTTCAAGCTACTTACATAATTCTGGCCATCCTGTCACTCATCCTGGAGCCACGCCCTTCTTCACAAGATAATAAATTCTGGGGAAGGCCTTGGATCAGGTCCTTCGTCCACATATCCTCACTGGGAATGGGCTTAGGAACCTTTGGCTGCTCTTAACTTTAAATGTCTTGGTGTCTTTACTCTTGCCATGAGTTGCACTGGAGGTGGTAGACTGGAAATAACTTGCTGAGATTCCAATAACATCTAAATGGGATTATAAATATAACTTTTTGGATTGTGAGGAAGACTGTAAAAGGGATTACAATACCTGGATTATAATATTCAATATTTAGGATTACAATAGGTATATGGTATTTGCTGAAATTAAAATCTCAGAAGATACATGGTTAGGGCTAAAACAGGAAGAGGAAATAAACACACTGTGTCATTCTGGTATAAAAATATGTGACTGTATGAAAAGAAAACTCACTTAAACCAGAACACCCTTTACCAATTTCAACCCTCATATTAACTCTGGTCACAAGAGTATGTAATATGGAAAATGAAATTTTTCTGGAATTAAACACAAAGTACATATAGCAGTACAATTTGTAACAGCTAAATCTTAGAAATATCCCAAATACCCATCAATCACAAAATGGATTTTTTTAAATGTGTTATTTTTGTATAATGGAATACTACTCAGCTATAAAGAAAACTTGAGGCTTTTACAGGTAAATAGACACAACTTGGATCACACTCTAAGTCAAATAAATCAGACTCGCATGTAATAAACATTGTATTGTCTGCCCAGTGTTAAAAACTGAGAGTAAGATACAAAATGTATAATAGCTATTGTAAAAGTGAAAGCGGAAGAAACTGCTCAAAAGAAAAGAACAACTAAGATGGGGGAAAGGAGAAAAGAAAAAATGGAAAATACAAACAATTATACTAGTCTCTGTTAGTTCATGAAAAAGAATGGTTTGTATTTTCATTGTTTGATCATTCTTTCCATGGCTATATCTTGTAATCTGAGCAACTACTTTGAAGATAACAATATGCAATATATTAGCCATTGTTAATCTGATTTTGTCCTGAAATTTTGTATCATCGTTTTTATTCTTTAAAAAAAAAAATTAAAAAGTATACAAAGGTTATAACACTAAGAATTTTTTAAAGTATTTTATTTAGATAGAGAAATAACAATGACCTAGCTGGTCTCTACTAGTAGACAATTACCCCTTTGTCTCAAATTTCTGCATACCCTGTGAGCAGAGTCACTGACTGCTCTTCATTGTAGACTGTCTTTTCAAGGATGACTGATACCAACAGCCTTAGAAAATACAGACAGCATCACTCTGGAGCAAAAGTTTGGGCTCTCTACACTCAAGAGTTCCTCCCCAGTAATGAATCCTATGCATGTTCAAGTGTCACTCAGCCCATTTCCTGTCATCCTATGGTTATTGGAACTCAGAAAGCTGGAGTAAGAAATGCAAATTTGTGTCTTCTTCCCCACATCCAACTGTCGTAGGCTAATTTATTACCTTGCCAAAAAAATCTCAGATCCTCATAGCTTTTGACAAGGAGGATTTGTACATCTATAAAAATAAAAATGTAGGAAAATGAAAGGTTTCATAAGTCTAAATTTTTACTAATAGTTTTTCAGTATATTATGGTAACTCAATCAAATATCTTTAAATTAAGTTTATTGGTGCATTTTAAGTATATACATTCATCATAGGGAATTTGTACCTGTACATGACACAATTTGATTCTTCCTTTTTTCCCACTACCCTACCCGTCTCCCCAGGCCCTTCCCCTCCTTACCTACAAAAACTTTGTCTCCATTTTCTCCCTCTTTTCTTGTTTGTTTTTAAATGTCTTCTTTTTTAATAAACTAAAAAGGTAACTTTGTGGTATGATATTCAGAGCTGCAATGGTATCACTAATTAGGTTATTAGGCAACCCATCTTCTAAGACAGACTTATTTCCAAAACACAAGAATATTTTGCACATTTTTCTAGCCACTGATTAAAGAGGTTCTTAATACAATGGCATCTTCAGCTAAATAATTTTCACTTGAAAGAATTCCAGGAAATTCTGATATGTAACAACATGTATTTTACCCAGTAAGAACACTGTTTTGGGCAAACCAGTCCTACAACCAGAGTAAGATTCATGTACTGTCAATGGTGGTAGTGCAAATGTACCCTCTCTATATTACACACTGGAAGTGATGGGGGTTGATTATAAAAGTTCTAGTCCTACCTCTATCAGTATTACTCATGTTTACCTAATTCAGGGCTTCATTACCTTACGTGTATGGCAACACTTCACCAGACAATTGCTATGACCACTTTAACTTCAAAATTCTTTAATGTACATGCTACCAGTTATTGTAATTGTGTGATTCAACACATATAACATTAAGCATGTCTCAGAGATTTGGAGGAAGGGGAGTGTGCTGGGGCTTGAACCCAGGGCTTCTTCATATGCTAAACATGGACTCATCACTAAGCTACACCCCCCTTACTCCTTCTGTTTAAGGCACATCAGGCATCAAGAAGCTATCTTGTTATCCTAAATAAATGGAAGTCTTCTTTTTCAGGTCACTGATTCACATTCCTGGATAATGGATTTGTATTTGAAACTCTGCTAGAGTCTGGTACATCACTTATCACAGATCTTCCCTTTTCCAATATAACTGTAATCACCTACTCTATGAGGACAAATTTAAGATGACTGCCATTTTTTCTTCTTGTGTAATATCTAGAGGTCAATGAAAGCAACCTTGAAGACTATGGTAGCAGCATTTTAAAAATTCAAATCTAACTTATTAGCTCTTCAAGTTTTATCAGTATATTTAGCCCCTCTAAACCCATTTTCTTCAGAAGATAGTTCTGACCACACAAGACTATTGTTTGTAAAAATTAAATGAAATTTTTTCATGAAAGAACTAACACAGATATTTAGTAACCAATAAATGACAACATAACACGTCAAAATACAAAATTCAAAATGCTTAGTCATTATTTCTGAAATAATTTCTTTTATCTAAAAATTCTAAACATGTTTGTGCTATCTTCTGCTCTTTAGTGTTACTTCAGTCCTTTTCATTTGAAATAAATATTTAGAGTACCAAAATAATCTAATCAATGGTCATCTATTTTAACTGTGGATTGTAAATTAAAGCTTAAATGAATCCCATTCATTATCTAAAATACAAATGAATTTATCTCTAATTTGACAGGGTATTTACTGCAGACAAGAGTGATGCTGGTAGTTTTAACTGTGCCTGCCAAAAACCAAGTTCCATAAACACTGAATTCTGTCTACCTAATGATTCCTTGTCAACAAGGCATTATCACATTTCAACACGTATTAGGTTTTTACAAAGCAGTGTTAATTTTTCATATTCCCATATTGACTAGGTTTTCAAGTATTTACAACTATTGTAACAAAACTCTTTAATCAGTAGTGAACTTTCAAATACAGAAGGTTAAAAAAAAATCCAGAAGCAGAAATGGTTTTGTCAACTATTTATAAGCTACTTAGAGATGTTAAGTTTCGGTTCATAACATTTTGCTCCCAACTGCATTTATTTTCATTTATTAAGATACTAATTTGGTTTCTGAAAATGTTTGTGAAAAAGATAAACACACAGCAGTTACCTATGAAGGGAAGGGAACAGAGAAGTGTAAAGTATCGAGGGAGTTCATATATCTGTGTTTTATTACAAATGCAGAAGCACATTAATATTTAATAAAACTTAGTGGTAGGTACATAGGTTTATGGTAAGCACATAATGAAGCAGAGGTATAAATTACTTTGTTCATCTCTCAAGCTATCAATCTGTCCCCCAGCTAATAAAAATTTTGGTCAAAGGAGAAGAAATACTTTGGAAATGTTACATGTATTTCAAAGGAAGACAAATCCAGGTGTATACTAAATGCATTAGAAAGATAGCATCATAGCACTAAAGAAGAGTTAAAGAGACATTCCAGAAAACAGGCAAGAATCAAATATAAACCAAAGATGTAATTTTACCAAGAATCAGCCTGGATCAGTAACTATTATGACAATGCCTCTAAAATTATTCTTAATATAATTTTTCCCAGTTCTGTAGCATTTTACAGATGTTTGAGCCATATGCCTTTATTTAGATTGTTCATAAGCAGTTTTCTAACTTTTCAATGTATTTTTAAATAGTTACCATTTTCTCTAGTCATATGAGAATTCTGATTTAATTTCCCCACAGCCAACCATGCTGAAATAAGAGTACTATAATATTCTCCAAAGTAATATCAATTATTCTGAGTAGAACACTAAGTATCAGTTTAAAATCTAATTGGACTTCCCACAATAGCCCTATGAATTTTGAAACAGCATGAAAACTAACCTAAAGAAACTATTAAACATGCAGCTTTAGCAAACCATAATTAAGCATCAGAATGGGTGATCTAATTTTAATAACATGTGCACATATAACTTCAAAAATCTGTTTTGAGAAAACAAAGTATTAGAAGGTACATGAGAGATTTACAAAAAATGGTATGAAAAAATAGTCAGCAGGAAAGAGACTGATTAGCATTCATATTTAACCTTCATAAAAGATGTAAGTTACTGACCTAACTAATGAAAACAGTTAATTCTTTACCTACTTTGTTATTTCTCCTTATACTGGAATAGAACGATAGCTCATTATAAAGCAGTTAATCACTGAGGCTTTTGGTCTTTTGAGTCTATAAAGTAGCAAACAATTTTCAAAAGTAAGTGTAGCATTAACAAAGTTCAATTTAAGATAAACAGAGTAAATGTAAGAATATCATTTGAAGGTAAAATATCTGTAATACATTACTTTTATAACTAAGGACTTTTAGGAGCTAACTTAAGAAAAAAAATAGAAAAAAAGAAGTGACTAGGTTCAGTATAAGTCTAGAACAGAGGCTCTCAACTACACTTGTATACAAGAATCACCTAAATCAGTTCACCCAGGCCACACCCCAAAACCAATCCAGTCAATCTTCAGGATGTGGGACTCATGTACCAGCATTTTTGAAAACCTGTGAAGGTAACCAACATTGAAAACTACCACTCTAAAATCCTAATAGTATAAACACAATTTGGCATTTAACAAAGAGAAAACAAACACATGAAAGATAGGGAGTTTAAAAACAAAAAGTTAAACTGCCACATTTTTTTTATGGGACAATAAAACTTATTTCTAAGTGATCCTAACAAAACTCAAGTAAATTAAATTTCCCACCACTGAAACATACTTCAGCAAACTGATCAGACAAGACAAGTAAACCAGAACATGGGGGAAATGGAAATATCTTTTACACTGATCATTGTACCTAGTTCCAATAGTCTACACCTTGACTGAAATATGAGTACTTTTTTCACTGGACTTACATTTAATTTTACGCTAGACAAAAATAAAAATTCCAAATGGTAATGACAAAAATGATTCCTCTCTACCTAGGAAAAACACTGAGAGTAAATCTTAAAAAGCCCTCCTACCCATCTGATATGGCAAAAATTTTACATGAATCTATTTGCACAAACACTTCACAACTATATTTTTAAAAACAACACTGAAGTTTGCATATGTTCAAGTACTAATTAGTATTCAGAATCAAAAACAACAAACTCATCTCCTGCCTCCCCCCTGCCTTTCCTGTAGGGAAGTAAGTTCTACCTGATGAATTTCTTTTTGAAAAGAGGATTTACTTTATCATTATAGTAGTTTGCATTTACACTGTTTGAATACTTCTAAGAATCAATTAATCCATCTAACACCAGGGGATACTAATCAGTGATCCACACTTAAGTACCTACTTCTGAGGACACTGTATAAAGCACACTCACACACAGTTACAGAACTGTAAGTGGGTAAATGAGGAAAAAGAAAATAGGAACACTGAACTTCCCACTCTTATTTTTTACCAATCTACCCTATCAGAGCAAAAAAAAAGACAAGTTACAGTATATTAACATTACACTGTTTTTATAACTACATTGTCCCAAAATCTATACAGTAACTCCTTGCCTTTCAGTCAATCAATCAATCAATCAATATGCTGTCAAAGAAGATCAAAAATAACTCAGCCAGAAAAAAAATGAAAAAGAGCTAAAAGAGGCAGTATTGGGGAAGAAACTTTTCATTTAAAAAATAAGTGTTTTTGTGAAGTCTAGACACTTCCCTCATTCCCATATAGAAGCTATGTAGATTTTACTTTCAAAATAAGTTAACTCAACTTCTCATTAATTTAGAACTAGCTTCAATGAGGATCCTCTAAAGAAAGTACATCTCCCAACATAAGTAGCAGCACAGTTTTTGCATGCTGTCCTACAGGAAGCTTTTCCTTTGACAAAAAGAAATAATACCTTATCTTTCCCTTCCAGAAGATTTCAGAGTGCTAGTGTTACATTAACAAATGAATACAAGGCACACAAGCTAAACACACTTAACAAAGGATCTATTTCAGTGATGGCGAATGTTTTAGAGCTTTCAACAGTAACCTACAGCCCACTGTGGCATGCATACCATAGGTTTATCACCACCAATCTAGTTAGATGTCAAAATGATTATTGTCTGAGTACACATTTTGTCAATAACAAATATGTAATACATTTTAAAAGTTTATTATATGATTAGGCTCTAGAAATACAAATGTAGTCTCAGATTTTACCTGACATAAGTTAGTGAAACTTAAGACTCAGGAAGGTGTAAAAATTATATGAAAAGGAAATGTGATTAACTCAAAGGTTTTTTTTTTTTAACATAATGAGTTCATACCTACATCAATAGACAATTTAATTTTTTTAAAAACACATTTATTGAGTTATAATTTACATATACAATTCACCCACTTAATACAGGGTATAATCTAATGAATTTTAGTATATTTTATAAGTTGTACAACTATCACTCATAATCTACATGGCACCAGGCAGTGCTGGGAATCAAGCCTGGGACCTTGTGCGTGCCAGGTAAGTGCTCCAACCTTTGAGCTAGATCCTCAGTACCAAAATCAAGTGGAGAGCATTGATTGGCCATGGAAATAAGTCCATAAGCATTTGCCCCATTTTTTCCTTTCCTACCACTCCCATCTTTTTCCCTACACTGTACTCCCAAATCTCAAGCAATCACTTACCTACTTTTGTCTCTATATATTTGCTTATTCTGTTTTCTAGACTTTTTCATCCAAACTGTAATTACATATCCTTGGGCAATACTTCCCATCGCCTCCCCACAGCCAGCACTCCAAGCCTCTAGTAACTATCATTCTACTGTTCTCCTATGAGAGTAGCTTTTGTTTGATTCTACATGAGTGAGCTCATACAGTTTTTGTCTTTCTGTGGCTGATTATTTCATTAATGTAATGTGCCCTGGGTTCATACATATTTTCACAAATGTCAGGATTTTTTTCTTTTTATGGCTGAATAGGATTCTTATACACACACACACACACACGCACACACACACACAATCACACATTCATTCACTGATGGGCCTCTAGTTCAACTTTATGTCTTAGCTACTGTGAATAGTACTGAAATGAACACATAAATGCAGGTATCTCTTTATTTTATTTGGATCTATATCCAAAGGGAGAACTGCTGTTTCACACAGTAGTTTCATTTTTTAAATATTTTGAGAAAACTCCCATTATGTTTTCCATAATTGGTATATTTAAATTTAATGTTTCCAACGGAAATGTATAATTGTTCTGTTTTTTCTACATCCTTGGTTAGTTCAGTTTTTGAAAAGGATACATTTACACAAGATACTCTATTTCCTTGAAGATAAGCCCTAACCAGAAAATAAGGTCTAGCATGAGTTTTCAGGATGCTCATAAAAGCCAAAATTAAGATCCTCAGCTAGTTGCATTTAGTACATCTGCAGCAACACAAAACAGATATATTGAGTTATAAAATAATATTAATACAATTAAATACAAGCCACACTGACATTAGTACTTAAATAATATGAATTACAATTATTTATAAATATCCAAGGGTACATTGGATGAGAGGTAAACATCTAAACAAACTCCAGACTTACTGCCAAATGACTGATCTGAGTACAGACACAAAGCAAGAAAGACATGCGCATGTGATAATGAACAGATGTGGCTGTGTTTAATACAAACCTTCATAATTCAATACAAAGAAACATTTTCTGAATTTTGGTGCCTACAATTTTTCATCAATTTAGTGTGGACCCTCATTCTTAACTGTCATTACCTTTTTCGCCACTCCTGTATCCTAAGTCTTCAATTAACACTTGATTTAAAGGAAACCTCGTGAAGCCTCACCTGCAAGAGATCATGATCTGGATAAAGAACTGATGGGATAAATTCACTGGTAGTAATGTTGCCAATGCACTGCAAGCAGGCTACATGAACAAGAAGTGCTCATTTAGGAGCTATACTGATGGACATGAGTCTGGAGCCAACGGTTCTACAGAAATGGAGTTGCAAAAAGCGCAGGCTGAAATTCATAATTTTGGAATTATGACCAAGTCCCAGAAGTTACATAACTGTATTTGAATAAATGTAGATTTCCACACATGAATAAATGAATAAATGTAGATTGTTGTACATGAAAAAATAAGACATCTCCTAAAAATAAGTTCTATTGCATCTCTTGGAGAAAAAAAATATAAGATCCAGTCTTACGTATTTCAGGGAACTATGGTACAACGTGACACGAATATAAGAATAACACACTTTAACAAGTGTTAAACACTGCATTATAGAACAAAAATAGAAAACCTTTACCCTGTATAACATGCAAAAAAATGTCAGAGGAGAAGTCATTCCAACCCAGTGGAAAAAGATGAGTAAAATATTCTTTAAGGCCTATTTCAAATAAGGTTCTATTATTTTATCATTCATTCAATCTTGATACAGTAAAACTTTGACATTCTTAAAGTTATAAAAACACACACACACATATTGAATTTCCACTGCACAGAAACTGTCTTTCACATTTAAGTATAAAATGTTAATTTCTTTGTATTTCACTTAATCTGTAACCACCTAACTAAATAAAGTACTTACATCAATTTCTCACTAGTGACTATAACTTCCAACAAACACCTCTGGTAAGGAAATGAAAAAGTGGGAGAAGAAAAAACGAGGGAACAGAAGAGAAAGAGAAAGGAGGACAGAAAGGGAAATGCAGGTCATTCTAGTTATAATAGCAAAGAACATATAAAGTGTATGTTTATAAACTGAAGAAATCCAAATAAGGTCCATAGCTTAATTACTAGTACTATATCGATGTCTTGTATTTTTATTTTGAAACTATGGCTTTGTATTATCCGAAGAAACACTACCATTCTTGCAATTTAAATCATTTGAAAATAAAAAAAATCTTTAAATGCAGAAAATACATATCATAAGAAATCTGTGTAATGAGACAAAGAAAATTATAAAATCCCCAGAAGTAAAAGATTTGAAAAGAAAAACTTTCCAATGGTAAGTCTAAATATTGTAACACTATCATTCTAATCATACTCATTTTAAAAGTTTTATAATGCTTCTTGAAAAAATGATTCTAAGGCTCATATGAAATAATTAAATCAGCAAAAAATCATGCTGTAAAGATTAGCTTTATTAATAAGGTTCTAAAGAATAAAAACTGTAAGAATTAGAAATTGTATAACCCTTAAGTTACCAATCAGTTGAAGAATCCTTGCTTATTTCAGATGGAAATCACTAATTGTCAAAGCGCTCCTTTGATGGAGACTGACCTTAAAAAATTCCTCTCTTGCTTCCAGCAGAGGGAGAAGAGCAACTATTTGAAACTGCCCAAACATACTGTTGTCAGTAATAAAGTTCTGACCTCAAAGGAAACTGTTTTACCAGAGCCTAACCAATTTGTGGGAAAGGTAACAGCTAACTCCAGCCCCTTCTGGCCTTCCCATTTCAGACTAAGGCTTGATTGAGGTGGAGCACAAGGGAATTAAAAAGCACTCATGAAAGTCAAGGCAAAAAACCTCAGTAACTGACAGACCTAATCACAGGATAATAGAACACTTCCCCTCACCGCACATCAACAGAGCTCCAGTACAATAAAGGGGATAACTTAAGGACCTCCCACCCTGTTTAAGGAGAATTAGGGAAACTCAAAGACAAGAGACAAAACAAGTACACTAGCAGGTATTTTAACCTCTGACTTCAAAGATACAGCAAATAGCAAACACAGCCTACAGTCAAATACTGAAACATTAACAATCTCACATTAAAGTATACCTAAGTTTCTTTACACCACATATCACACATACAGCTATCAACAAGAAAATAACAAGGCATACCAAAAGGGAAAAAAAAATCAAAGAAAACAGCCATCAAAACCAGACCCCAGTATGGCAAAGATTTTTGGAATTCTCACACCAAGAATTTTAAAACTATGATTAGTATGCTAACACACTCTATTGAAAAACATTCATACCATTTAAAATGGAAGGCTAGGGCTGGGGATATAGCTCACGGCACAGCGCCTGCCGGGCAAGTGGGAGGCTGTGAGTTCCATCTCTGGTACCAAAAAAAAAGGGAAAGATACTGCAAGAGTAACATGGAAACCTTAAGGAAAAAATTAAAATGAAATAAAAACCAGTAACATTAAGGGAAATGAAGAACGGTTTTGATAAATCATAGATTGGACACAGCTGAAGAAATGATGAATTTGAAGGTAAGTAAAGATATCCTCTTTCCAAGCTGAAAAACAAAAAAAAGAAAGAATTTTAAAATTCAGAGTACTTCACAATCATAAGACAATTATAAAGGGTATACCTATGCATAAAGAAAATACCAGAAGAAAGAAAAACAAACCAAAGAAATACCTGAAGTAATAATGATGAAGAATTTTTCAAAACTGAGACACCAAGCCACAGATCCTTGCAACTCAGAAAACATTAAGATAAACAGAAAGACTTTTAACTATGCATACAAAAATAATTACTAAGGAACCAAATGAAAGAACTTTGCAAAGAAAATTGGTTTTATTAATATGTAAAATAATGAAAGTTATTTTTTCTTTTCCATTTTTCAAAGTATTCTATGATTATTTTTACAACTTATATTTTCAAGTGTGTTTTACCTATGTCTATGAAAATAAAAATGATTTTGCACTTTTTAAAAGATTTTGATACTAATTCAATAAAGCATCTGAAAATATTTTAGCAACCACACTTGTTAATGTATAACTTTCCCAAGGTAACAACTTTGAAAAAAATATGTATTTCTTAACCTACTGTTTTTGACCATATCATGTGGTTCACAACTGTGCTCAAAAGCATGTGGGGAAGACTAATTCATCACATTAATCTAACCTCAACTCCTTTGTTTTTCCTGTTTTTCTGTATCCTGTCCCTTGAAAAGAGTACCTACTTCGTATGTCTAACCATCCATGAACTTTTAGTGACTATTCTGCTTACTCTTACACTGTTGTAGTACAGAGAAGAAAATACAGGTAATATTTATTAAACCATCTTAACATTATAAATTTTAGATCAGTATATTTGATCAAAACTATACCCTAAAATGATAACTATATGACATTTTTTTCTTTTTTCTAGGACAGGGTCTTGTTACATAGTGTAGGCTAGCCTTTAAACTCACTTTGTAGCCCTGTCTGGTTTCAAATTTGTGGCAATCTTTCTGCCTCAGGGTCCTGAGTGCTAGGATTACAGGCATGTGCCATCATGCCCAACTAGCTACATGACTTTAATACATCATTTATAAGAAATATTTTTATCACTAAGCAAGATATTCAGGTGCTGTTGCTTTGAGTACACAGGTTACTACATAAATTATAGTATGTGAAACTGTATTATACTACTGAGGCTAAAAGAATGGTAGAAAACATAAAAAGCTCTCAGAAAATCTGTCCAATTTGTGCCTTAGCAATTTCACTTGAATCTTTAATATTAATTTAATACTTGTTTAAACCACATTTGAAAATTACGTTATTTTAAATCATTTGGGAATTATACATTCGAATAGCCAACTTAATCCACATGTTTCTTAATGTAATGAGTATTTAAATAAATTATAAACAGATTTTTAAAGTTAAAAACCACCAAAATAGAAAACAACACTTCAATGTATTGATTTGTTTTGTTTTGTTTTGTTTTGTTTGAGACAGTCTCTCTATGTAATCCAGGCTGGTCTTAAACTCACTATGTAGCCAGGCCGGCCTTGAATTCATGGTGATCCTCCTGCCTCAGGCCCGGGAATGCTAAGATTACAAGCATGCATCATCATGCCCGGCCTCCATACACTATTATTTTCAACCCCACTGAATAACTAAGTACACTTAGAAGGGGAGAAAGCCCAAACTATTTGCATATCAAATTCTTGTAAGCAACTAAAAATATGGTTTTAAATTTCATTAAAATGCACTCAATAATCTTTACATAAGATTCTACATTGTTGGATTCTACACTGAAAATAACTAACTCAGAAGTTAAGAATAACATTCTCACAATTCATTCATGCTACAATACCTAACTCAATCCTTATTACATGACCAATCTTCCCAAACTATATTTTTATTACCAAAGCAATAAAACTTTCACTTTTTATTCTGTGACCAAACCAAAGTATGGAATTTGTTTTCGTGAATTCCTACATAAAATGCTGCAAGTACACTACTAATCCAAAATTTACCTCAAAATCTCAAGTAACATAGATCTACACAGAGATACTCTTCATAGTCTAATAAATCAATGCTGACAAAAAGAAAACAGGCTTTCAAATAAAACCAAGTAATTATGATCTACACAAATATTTCACTTTGGCTTCTTATGATTGACACAAATATTTTACTTTGGCTTCTTTTCTGGTCTACATCTGCATTTTTCAACCACTATATTATCACATATGCATTCATAAATTTGAACTCTTTATTCCCAGGCCAAGGTACAATTAATAAATGTGAAAGAACACATAATTCAAATGAAAAATTAAACTGCAAACCTGTACATAGCACTTAAGCAAAATTAAAGTCTGTTTAAAATTTTTTAAACATGTATTACAATAAAAGACATACTGCCATAGTCATTTTCTTTATCTCTTTTTTTTTTTTTTTTTTGGTACCAGAGATCGAATTCGCATCCTTGTGCTTGCCAGGCAGGTGCTTATGCCACTGAGCTAAATCCCTCACCCTGCCATAGTCATTTTCAAAATACTCCCTCTGAACCTTTGAACAGTTATTTTATGATGCTTACTACTCTCTGGAGCTGTGCTGGAAGTCCTCTATTTTGAGTGTATTTAAGTCTTGCCTGCTTTAATGTCTTGAACTGATTCAAAATATTTACCTTTCACTTTCATCTTGTTTTGGGGAAAAAGCCAAGTTGCAGAGGCAGATTCAGGAAATAAGGTGACAAAAACACACTTTAATGTTTCTATGAGCCTGCCTTTCTGTTGCATAGCACTTGGCAGCAACATTCGCTCTAACTTTTGGTCACCCCTCTTAAATGCGCTTATGAAAAAGAACTTTAACTGCTTCAGAAAATGGAGAGAATGATGTGATAAACGGGTTTTGAAGTGAGGGGGAGTATAATGAGAGATGAATGGTAACATGTCTTTTAATGTAAATTTTTATTTAAATATTTACTGTATTTTTTTATCAGTCCTTGCACATTTTATATGGGAATTGAGGATGTTTTAGGTGAAATGCAAGAGGCTGATGCTATCACCCTCCATTCCAGACTGGTAAAGTCAGTAAGAAATTAAGTCTTATAAATGTAGCTAAAATGCCAGGTAAACAGGAGTTCAGAACAACTTTAGCATCCCCTTCAAAATGTCTTCACTGCTGATTTGTAAAGTTTAAAAACATACCCATAAACATAAAACATTACCATAATATGCAAATCAAATCACGGCTCTGCTCATAAAAGTATATACAGCAACTGTATGTTAAAACTTTCAGTAAGGCTGACCTTACTGAATAATGCTATAACGCCTGAAAAAAGTAGCAATAAATCGCAACAGTTTGCCTCTCCTGGTATCTACCATCCTAATCTCTCCTGCAACAAAAACGTTTTTGTCCTTTAGAGACAGGACCTCACTATGTTGCCCAGGATGACCAGTTCAGGCAACTGTCCTGTAGCTAGACAACCACATCCAACTTAGTCTCCAAAATTTGATTCTAGAATGGCAAATAATTGTTTACCTGAGTTAAGAGCTTTTAAAGTTGGGTGAAATTCAAGAATTTTGCTCTGACTTTAAAATTGTTTTTTCTGAAGTAACTCTCTCAATTTCATTCATAAATAAACAGTACAACCTACATATTCTGCATTTGAGTAAAAAACATAAAAGCCTCCTAAACTAACTTTCAGAACATATATGTGTATTTTCACATATTTAACAATATGACAGCCCCAGAGCTCTAACCATGGAGGGACTCAAGGCGCTGCACACAAAAGCAATTTGCCCGCCCTCTCCATAAGCACCGCTGGCATGAGGCAGGAGAAGAATCACTCAGCGGCTCCCATGAGCCTATTGGTGAGCAGGCTAAGAAGAATCAATACACCCCCACCCCCACCACCACCACCCCCGTTAGCAAGTAAGCCAGAGATCTAGACATCTCTTGAGAGATTGACCATATGCAATGTAGTAAATAGGGGAGATTTCCTTCTATCATCTCTTTGAAGGCAAATATTGTTATCACTGTTTTGCTTTGTTCTGATTAATGATATTGCTCTATTCAATGTTCTGTTTTGATAAGTTCTACAATGTCCTGTATTTCCTTTGATTTGGCTATACCTTATTGAAAGAACAACTGTTGTGAAGATGATGGGATATACTATGGTATCTATTACTGTTTCGCCAGTAACCTCCTGAGAGTTTCTGTACCAATTTCACTGCACTCTCTCAGCTGGCTTTGTTCCGTCTTGTTCTGTTGTATTTTGCTACCTTCAAAATAATAAAAAATTAAAATAAATAAAAAGTAAATAACACAAAACAGATCAGTAAGGTACTGAGTAAGCTGAAGCATGATATAACTAAATAGATAATGGACTTGAAAAGCAAAAGGAGGAAAAGAAAGCACTCTATAACTTGCATGTATGCTTAAGTGTGTAGGACTGATGACCATGTTGCTGAGTTTTTGTTGGATCGTTGAACAGAACTGTTCACAGCCTCACTGTTTGAATGTCCACCTTGTATGCTTTAATTTTGTAACTTGAACAACTATATCTAGAAGAGAATATTATCAACTAGTGATTTCTTACTGTTTTTTTTCTTTGAAATTCTGTATTGTTTCTTCCCTTTTTCTTTTTTTTCTCTTTAAATAAAATTTTTAAAAAAAGAATATGACAGTGAAAAACAAGAAAAGAAATATAATAAAGGAACTACACATACACAAAGGTTTTCTAAAGTGGAGAAACAGTCTTGCACTCTTCCTTATTTGGCTATCATTCATGCTTTTTAAAAATTAAGAAGCAAACATTATCTATACAGACATGCAAAAATTCTCCAGTCACAACTCAAATTTAATTTGTATTTTATAAAAATCTATCTTTAAACTGTCAGGTTGTCAAGGATTAGTAAGAAAGAGAATTCAATAATGTTAGTAGAAGAGTTCAGTAATGTTAAAAACCAAAGTTTTTTAGAAATTATAGAAAAAGAAATGCGACTGTTTTTACTCTCAAACAACAATTATGACTTGTCGATAGTTATCACTTTTTTCCAAGAAAGGGAAGAAACAAATAGCTAACCTGAATTTTAAACCTAAAACTCATGCAACACCATCTGACTGACTTGAACATTTACACAAATGTAACCATATATGTGGGACACTAGGAGAGTCTAAAGCACCAGAAAATGTAAACTACAGAATCCATTTAATGATAAATGTAATAGCAGCAAAGAGAAAATATTTATATGCTATTATGACTATTAATGAAAATGTACAATAGTGTGTTTATACTGCTCAAACATTTGCGCATTCATTACCCCATTTGATAGTCATCATGGCTTGCCATTAGTGGGAAAAGCAAAAAACATGTTAGAAAAACAGGTCTAACTGCAAATTTTTTAAAAATGGTCAAAACCAGTGAAAAGACCAAAGGGAAGTCAAAGCGGTTAAAAGACAGAATCGATTGTAAGTAGTCACAAGATTAATTACAAAGTTTCACTCTAGGACAAAGGAAAAAGGCACACAGTAACATCCTGACTACTAACAACTCTAAGGCTGGTTCCTAAACCATGTCCCAGGTTCAGAAGCAAAGATAACACAGACTTCTAATTTTTTTACTGTAAAATCTACCCCAAGACATGGATATCACCGATGCTTTTTTGTTTTCACCTTCAACGTATAACCATAAGGAATTTGAAAACCACCACAGATGCACATGCCTATAATCCCAGCATTCGGAGAGGCTAAGGCAGGAAGATGACAAGTCTGAGACAAGCATGGGTAACTCAGTAAGATCGTTCTCAAAAATTAAAGAAAAAAATTTTTTTAATGTTTAAAAAAAACCAGCTATTGATGCAGCTCCATACAAACAACTTGCATTCAATTTCCAGGACCACCAAAAAAAAGAGTGAAAAGAAAAATAAAAAGAAATTTATGTCCTGGAAGACAATGGTGAACAGTTTTTATTCTATCCTATTTAACAAAATGAAGAAGCAATTAAAATATACCTTAAAATCACGTCAAGCCAGTCTTTCTAGTCAGCTCTTCTATGTAGAAAACAATTACGCTAACTTGGTTTTCTGCCAAAGGTGTACAGTACACTGGGAACATCCAACATTTTATGAGTTGGGTGTATTTTATTAAAAAGTATTGTAATTGTTTTGAGATTTAAAATGCTGGCAACTAGAGGCAGCCTCTTAACATCCAAACACAGAATAACCTTGAGTTTCTGTGTCATTTGAAGAATCTTACTATCAAAATTGTAGAACTACTTTCTGTTTGGCACTGACAAAACATGAAGCCAAATGCAAGACTGAAAAACTTTTATCAATTTTATTTTAAGTCAATAACTCAATTTTTCTGAAAGGTCCAACATTCCTGACTATATTCAAATCTGTATATTTCTCATTATTGAATATTTACAATACTATATTCTTTTACTTTGCATTCTTAAAATCAAAGGAACCATTGACAGCTGTAATTTAATTACTAAGCTCTTAGAAAAGAAAAACAGCAGAGAAGTTGCAGCTTCTTTACTGAATACCAAATAAGAAATTCATTTTTGTAGTAGCATTTAGTAACATTAATGTTTTGCAGCTAGTTTTTTTCTTATAATCTCATTTTTAAAAACCATTTGTTAAAACAAATGACACACTTTATCAAGGCATTATTTTGAAAACCTAACAGTAAGAGTACTTGACACAGAATTCATACCAAAATGTCCTGGCTGACTGATCTGGGGGGAAAAAAAAATTATACCAGGCTGATCAGTCCATTTCCTATATTATACAAGCCAGGATTGATTATACTACAAATGAGTGCATAACATTTCTAAATTACATTCATTAAGCTAAATTCAAGTATAACTTTAAGTAAAAATAAATATGCTAAAAGTTGCATTTATATTTGCATAGTTACTTAACCTCAAATCTATAACCACATAGACCAAAACTAAGGTGTTTGCCAAAGTGTTACCCCTTTGTCATTTGAATGCTTAACCATAAATCAATTATTTCTACCTATGACACAAATTTAGGAATAAGTAATGAAAATAAGGCAATAGTAATACATGATTCCTAAATTAAATTAGAATTTAGGAAAGTGAACATTAGTTTCCTCCAAATTCACTTTGTAAAGTTGTTACATTAATACCAAGTCAATTTGCAATTTTCAAACCACCACCTTGCAACAGAAGAATCCAACAGCACCAATCAAAAAAGATAAACTGGGCATGAAGTACAGATCTGTAATCTCAACTCTTCAGAGGCTGAGGCAGGAGGATCAAATATTACAACCTAGACAATTTAGTGACAATCTGTCTCAAAATTTTAAGTGGGAGTGGGGGGGTCGGGGAAGGGGCTAGAGATGCAGCTCAGTGCAAAGGGCCTTGGGTTCAATCTCCAGTATAGTCAAGGGAAAAAAAAGGACTACCCTGATAGTATTTATCATACCACAAATTCAGTATCTTTAGGTAGAACTGTGTCTTTCAAAGTTGGATATCTGAGAACTGTAACAATGTTCACCTTAAGGTAGACTAGTTACATTTTCTGTACATGTAACATGTTGACTACCTCTAAGAACCACTGTCCCTTATGATTTCTTTCCCACTACTTAGCTTGGAAAAAGGGTATTACAGAAAGAACAGGAAACAAGCCACTGAAAAGAATATACATCTATTCACACACGGCAAGAACACAATTAATTACCTCATCAATCAGGAAAAGCAGAACTCTCCTCTGGAGCCACATGTCACTGTTAGATCTAAAAGCCCACTTTGGACTCAGCTGCATCTAAAGGGTGTAAGAAATCCTAGATCCTTGAAATCAATACAGAATTGGTAACAGTAAAAAAAAAAAAAAAAAAGCTGACATCCACTTGAAAGTCTCATGGCGAAAAGAGAAAGGTGAAACTATCATGGTTACTCTCAGTTAATTTACCAAAGGCTGAGCTTAGTACTATGCTAAAGATTATAAAGAAACAGAGACGCCTACAACATGATTCTTTCCCTGACCTTAAAATACTAGCTTTAATCATCAATCAATTATAATTTAAATGGTCCAACTTCCCTCCTTTTCCTTAAGTTAACCTGGAAACATACAAAAACCACCTAGCTTTTTACCTTTAGCAAAAGAATGTGACAGACTCAAATTACCCTCCCACTTTAAACAACTAAAGCAGAATGAATAAAATATGTAACACCAGTTTTCACGTACCAGATATTAAACAAAAAATGCATGCAGAAGAGTGACTCCTCAGAAAAAGGAAATGAGGTTCTCTGACTGCTGGAAGAGTTTTCAGGGCACAGAACAAGGAGGGAGAATTCAGTTTAATTCAGTTTAATCCATCAGTTTCACTGGACTTAGGAGCTAGAACTGGAAGTTCACAGAAGCTAAGATTTTTGCTTGATAGAGTACTGAAAAGGACATATATAAACAGAATTTTCAGCAAAGTACCAATCAGTGCATGTATGCAAAGAAACTAATGAAGTATTAGGGTAATTGTTCAAAATGTTCAGACAAAAAAAAAATCTGTAAATTTATTCAACCAGTGTTCCCATTAGCCAATAGAGAAAACCTCTGAACATTCAGAACACAGTATAAAGGGACTACAAAAGTACTACACTGCCTGGGTGGGGGAGTCAACTCAGTTCCAGACTAAAGGCTCTGTGTAGCCCCTTCAAAAAACTTACAGTAAGCCTCAAAAAGGCAAACTGTTTCTAATGCACTCAAATGTATCTGAAATAATACCTGCAGCTCAAAAATATTTACAGGAATATGAAAGTAGCCAGTATCTCTTTATTTGACCTGGGTGTAGTGGTGCATACCTGTAATCCTATCACTCAGGAGGTTAAGACAGTAAAACTACTTTGAGTTCAAGATTAGCTAGAACTACACAGCAAGATTTTGTCTCAAAAAAAAAAAAATCCCATTACCTGGAAAATTTGTAGAAAAGCAGAAAAAAATAGCCCAATGAAATGCAAATCAACTGAAAGTAACTCAGAAATTACACAGATTAGTAGGCATCATCATCAAGACTCATTATCAGAATATTCAAGAAAATACAGAAAAGAATATGTTAGGTACAAACATGGAAGATAATTTTTAAAGACACAAACTGAACTTCTATAAATGGGAGACAAGGAGAGTGTTATAGAAAGTACAGGGAGCAAAAAAAAAATACAGGGAGAGATTAAGAGATTGCATATGCAGAAAAAGGATTAGTGGGCTGAAAACAGCAGTAAAAACTAAAAGAAAAAAAGACTGCTGGTGGCACATACAGCACTCTGGGAGGTTGAGACAGAAGAATCACAAGTTTGAGTCTAATCTGGGCAATTTAGTGAGATGTTATCTGACAAGTAAAAATGTTAGAAGGGTTTGAGGTGTACTTCACAGTATAAAGGACCTGGGTTCAATTTGCAGTAGTGCAGAAAGAAAGCAAGGCAGGAAGGCAGGAAGGAAGGCAGGTAGGCAAGCAGGCAGGCAGGCAGGAAAGGCAAAAAAGAAAAAAGGGAAAATAGAATATCAGTAATTGTGGGAGAGTTCTATGTAGCCTGATAATGTGTGTAATCTGAGTTCCTGAGAAGGAAAAAACATGGAGAAACTATACAAAGCAACAATGGCCCACAATTTCCAAACATAATAAAAACTATAAACTCAAAGGTTCAATAAGCCCAATGTGCATGCATATAACAGGCCATTATAATCGAATTACTTAAAACCTAGAGAAAATCATAAAAGCAGCCAAAGGTCAAAAAGATATATTACATGCAATGGAACAAAAATAACAAATGTCGGCAGCTTTCTCAACAAAAAAAGTCAAGCCAAAAGACAATGGAGCAAAGTCTTTAACGTACTGAAAGAATAATATCAACCTGAAATTCAAAAACTAGCAAAAATGTCTTTCAAATACTAAATAAAAATTTTAAAAACTTGCAGAGAGGTAGACGTAAACAAGAATTCATCACCAATAGATTTCTCAGTGTTAGTAATGTTAAAAGAAATCATTCAGAATGAAAGAAAATGGTTCCAAATGAAAATCTCCATCAGTACAAAAAACTAAAGAACACAGAATAGTAAGCACATAATATGAAAGTTGAAAAACAATTTATCCTCTCTAAAATAACTGATTATTTAAAGCAAAAAACAGTAACAATGTACAGACAAAAAGGCCGAACACATAAATAAGTGCAGATACTGGCAGATGGGTTAGAAACTTTAAATAACTAGACTATTGCGAATCATAATTATGAAGTCCATCTACACAAACATTCTTCTGAGGCAGTCTCTATAGAAAGCAATGTTTGAGTATCCATTATTATTTTAATTTTGTTAAAAAAACTATTAGTTTAAAAGAATGGTGGTAGACATCCCAGAATTATCTTAAGAGAAATCAACCACTTTAGTGGCCAGTCCATGGACATCCTACTCAAGACTCATAAGTGAGGCATCAACGAGCAATTCCAATATAACTGCATTCCAATTCATGCAAAAATCGTCTAAACAGTAATTACTACATGTGAGGTTTTCCTATGGGTATTATTTGAATGGCTTCAAGCACTTGTGAAAAACTATGAAATAATCCTAGTTATTAGTTCTTCAGTTCAGCAGAGTTTTGAGAACATAAGTAACAATTCCCACCAATGGAGATAACTACAAAAGTCACTTGGAATTGTTTTCCTCATTTTAAAAGTTTATATCCTAGTGCATTCATAAATTTACAGTGGTGTTATAAAAACACAGTTGATAAATATTGTTTTAGAATGCTTAGGCTCTATAGAAAAAACTATCATCATTCTAATGTTTATGTAAGAAAAGTAGATTGCTTTACATTGTTCTATCAGTCAACATTTGCAACAAGTGTGCTTTTGAGATTGATAAAGAACTGCACTTTACCAGTAACAAATTCTGACACCAGTCATTGCTAGGTAAGTAGTTTTCATTTTGACCCCTTTTCCATTTAAGAAAATTAGGTGTGTTTTAATAAAATGAAATTTTTCAATATCACTTTGCAGGCAAACTTTTCTCATAACCTATATGCTCACCTTCCTCCTAAATGTAATGCAAGCTACATGGGTAACATTATTCAAAACAACATACTCCCTTAAATATGAAACATCTGCAAGTTAAATATCCCTCATCTGAAATGCCTGGAACTAAAAGTGTTTCAAATTCGGAGATTTTTTTTTGGATTTGGAAATTTTTACATGTATATACAATGATATACCTTGAAGAAGAGAGCCAAGTCTCTAAACAAAATTCTTTTATGTTCCATTTATGTTTTATACACATTGCCTGAAACTAATTTTATATAATTTTAGTGTACCTGCATTTTGAAAGTGACTTATCACATGAGGTCAGATGTGAAAATTTTCTTTTGTGGCAACAGGTCAGATCAGCAAAAGCTATGATTTGAGAACTTTCAAATCCTCTGATTAGGGACGCTCAATCTGTACTAGCTATGTGTGATTGTTACCATTAAGGGGATCATATGCACCTTTACAAATCTGATGAAAGCTATGCATATAATTTTAGAAAATTTACAAATGTCTTGAAGCCTAAAGTTCAAACAAAGCTTTTCTGGTTCCTGAAGTTCAAAGCATTTCTGATTAATGGAAAAGAATAGAATCCAGTATCAACCTAAGAATACGTGAGCAAACAAAAGATTAACACGCAGTGGAAAAAGGATTACTTGCTAAATAATCTCTGCCATAAATGGCTATTCATTGAGAGAAGTTATAATAAACTTCTATAGATATCTCAATAGTTTAAAGAGTAAAGCAGAAAAAACTAACATACTATAACCAAATTTAGTGATATACACTAAGGAGCCACAGAAGCTTCCTTAAGTAAAACATGAAATCTACCTGTAAAGTTTAAACCTTCTGAATTAGCAACATATACCACAGTCAAAAGAGAAAGGACTTAGAGAAAAACAGATACAACACATATGTCAGATTAAAGATTACTAATTTTAACATTTAAAAAACCTCTAAATATTAGTGAACTACCCAACAGAAAAAGACTAATAAAAACGAACCTGTAAGTAAAAAGCAGTCAGCATATGTAAATATGTTCAACCTATCTAGATATTAAAGAAATGAAAGTTAATTTAGCAATGTTTTATTTCACAGCCTCAGATTAGTAAATACTAAAAGCTGACAGCTTCCAATGCTTCTGAGTATGTGTTGGCAGTCTACTTAGATCTCTATAACCTGTCCAAGAAAAAAAACCGCAAAGCAACAGGTTTTAAAATCTGTTAAAACATCGAATCATGCATCCTTTGTCCTAACAATCCCACCTAAAAGATGAGATGTATTATAGTGAAAAATGGCATCAATGCATAAGGAGTTAAACAGATGTAATAATACAAGAATGGTTCTTTTATCATTGTTTATAGTATCAAGAAAGAAAACACCTTTGAAAAGGGTAGGGGCGCTTCCCCTCTGCAGCCATTGCTGGAGTTACAGCGACTGCAATTAAGTTCAATCCTTTTGTGACTTCACACTGAAGAACCCAAATACACCTTCCCACATTCATAGGAAGATTACGTCTTCCCCTCTTTCCAAAGATCTGAAACAGAAATACAAAGTTCAATCTATGCCCATCTGAAGGATAATGAGGTTCTGATTGTGCAAGGGTACTATAAAGGTCAGCAGATTGGCAAAGTGGTCCATATTTACAGGGAGAAATATGTCATCAACACCGAGAGGGTGCAAAGCACTGAAAGGTAAATGGCACAGCTGTCCATGTGGGCACTCACCCCAGCAAGGTGGTTATCACCTGGCTAAAACTGGACAAAGACTGCAAAAGATCCTGGAATGAAATCACCAAGCAGGAAAGGAAAAGAGCAAATTCGACGAAGAAACAATTGAGAAGATGCAGGAATAAAGTCACTTTATGTACGACTTTAATTAAAAACTGCTAAAATGAAAAAACAAAGGTTTAGGGGACCAAGGAGAAAATCTGAATGCCAATTACTGGTAACATGTATCATAATTTATGATACATACAGACTTTAGAATATTACTTAACTACAAGAATAAGTCAAGTTTACATGTACTGACCTGGACAGATGTTTACAATATTAAATGATACAAAGCAATCTCCAGATTAGTATGTTTACTATGATCTTATAGTTCTACTTTTAAAAGACAGAAAAAAACCTGTATAACCATTAGGTTTCTTAAAAATCTCTACTGATGTACTTAATTCCCCAAGTGACCAATAAATATACCTTAGTTTTAAATATACTTATTGCTTAATTAAAGGTGTCACCATCAAAATATTGTCTAATAACATCTTTAATCAAGGTACACTACGGGCATCAGCATACAATCTTCTGGAATGTTCTACAATGGAAAAGAATATGAACAATCAAAACTACTCTTAACAGCAAATGTTCTATAGTTCTGTCTTTTATTTTTGGTTACCAAGAGAAAAATGTTTTTTGTAGATAGGTGATACTAGGGATTGAACTCAGGGCCAGCATACTGAGCAACCTCCTTAGCTCTCTCTATTATTTACTTTTTGCTAAATTACCCAGAATAGGCTCAAAATTAACCATTTTCCTGCCTCAGCCACTCAAGTATGGGAATTACAAGCATGTGCCACCATTCTGCTTAAAAATACTTTTTCAATGTTGTAATTTTACACTTACAAAAAAAAAGATTTTCTTCTCTAGTAGCAGAAATAAGCTGTTTCAGTCATTTCACTGAGAAATGTAATTATGTTCATTATATAGATATAAACAAGGGGCAGACATTATACTAAACCAATTTCATTGTATCAGAAATTGAATTTTCTCAGAGTGATATTCATTTTTTGCAATAAACTCATTGATATTGAAATTTAAAAATTCTGCTCAAACAGCTAAACTCAGTATAATGTCAATATAAGGTTTCACAAGCAGCCTGGTATAATTAAAGGACCACTTGATTTGGTATCAGACACATCTAAATTCCAATCTTGGCTCTGCTATTTCCTAATGATGTAGTGTTAAACAACTTATATAATCTCCAACTTTGTTCCTGCCTCTACTAAACACTTTCCATGGTGTTCTAGGGACAGGAAAAGAGTCTGGTGATCAAAATATGCAGGCTTCTGATCTTTCTTCCTACAAGATCAGATTAGTAACTGGAGATTTCTTTTAGTATTGCCTTTTACAAGAAAGAAAAACAAAACAGAAAACAGACAAAAGGAAAAGACAGGTGCTGTGGACCACACCTGTAGTTAGGAGGCTGAAGCAAGAAGATTGCTTGAGCTTATCAGTTTAGGGACATCCTGGGTAACATAGTATGAACCCAAGTCTCTTTAAAATCAGGGGTAAAAAAAATCCAAAGACTGCTGATATATATAAAAGTTGCATGCTTCATTTTCCATATTTTTGCATTTTCAGATGAAAAATATGTTAAGTGCTATTTAGGGATCCTTTTCCTAGAATATTTTCCAGGTTTCTTTTTATACATATTCACTGTTCCTGGTGTAATTATTTGATACATAAACTATTTCTGATGCATTTTTCTCTTAGAAAATCATGAGAACATACGTTATGTTCTACCTGTGGCAGTCTACATATTCAAATAACGTTCTTACTACAATCATTCAGATGGTGTCTATGGAAACCACTTTCAAGTATTACAGAGAAAAAAAGACAATAGTCAAAACTTCAAATCATTCTAATCCACTGTAATATGTCTAATAAGTTAACTCCAAAGAATACCAAATAGCAGCATAACAAAGAATTAGTAGAATTTTTTATTAATATAACTTTCAACATCTTTTAAGGAGTCATTTTATTCTGTAAAGTGGGATTATTAATGAGACCAGAATATGATTGTCAATGCTGCCTGAATGGATCCGCATAAAAAGCATACTGTTTAACTTTCAATATTAAAAGTTAACATTTCTCATCATACAAGACATAATACAATTATAAATTATAAAACTATAGATACAGGGCCGCTGATACAGCTCAGTGGTACAGCACCTGCTCAGCAAGCACAAGGTCCTGAGTGTGACTCCCGATTAAAAAAAAACTATAGATACAGTAAAGTGAATAACTTCTGCAATTGAGAACTGAGAGTATATTAGCTCCTCTTTAAATTTATGTGTACTTCAATCAGATTGATTTGATGCTTTTTGACACACTTCTCTTTAAAATGTATTCAATGGTTTTTGCAAAGTGTACAAAAATTGGAAATAGCTATATGTAAAAATCACAATTATTTTGTCACACTGTTCCTAAAAATTAATTCCTATCCACAACATCATCTAGCTTTCCACAGTTACTCATCAGTTTAAATTGTACTGCTGAAGGTACTTTTTTGCCAGCTTTTCTAACCCTGTTGAAGATGATGGTGAAGTTCAAGTATATGTAAAAAATACTTCACCTTACTTTTCTATATTCAGTTACAATCTCTCAAGCTGACTTTTAAGTAGCATGCATATTGTTAAATAAAAAATTATCACTGTGATTCTTTAAAACTCTCCATCCTGAGATCTTCGAAATCCTAAAGTTCTCTAATCCGAAAGTACCTGTTATGTGTGCTTTCCTCTGGTCTTGCACAATTTCACACTCCAGCTCTGTATTTTACACCCCCCTTCACTCATGAAAACACTACTAACCGTGTCGAGGAACTTAACATAGTTACATTTGCGCAGCATTTCACTTTGCCTTTGATAAGAGTCAGCTTCACCAAATTTCCCTTTCAGCGTTCCCTCACCTTCTAAATTCAAATCAACAGTGCCGTGAAGCAACATAAACACACAACCCTACTGTGACGCCCAAATTAATCAGTTTGGCGCGACTAATAAAAGAATTTAAATCTCCGGATGCCTCGTTTCGGTTAAAGCTTGATACCCACTACCTGGCCAGCCTGCCTCGACTGTCAACTGGGCTGCCACTGGCAAGAACATGACCCAGAAGGGTGAGCTCCTTTCCACATTCCCGGTGTCTCCTTCCATTTCTGCGCATCCACCCCTGCGCGAACCTGGTCCCCGCCCGCCGCCGCCAAAGGATCCTGCACCCAGGTACCCACCTCTCAAGCGAGAATACACCCCGCCTGACCCTGCGGGACTGCTCTCCGGCCAGACTTCCATGAGAACCGAAGGGGCCGGGCTTCCCGATCCCCTCCTCCGCCAGCCCCGCTCCCGGCTGAACTCGGTCCCGCGTGCTCCTGCTCCCCGGAACGCCTACTTCGGGCCACCCCTCCGGCCCCGGGGAACCCAGCCTCGCAACCTCTGCCCCGTGACCTCGGGTGCCCAGCCTAGCACCCACGCTTAATTCACTCATTCTGGGAGCTGGTGCTCAGCACGCGCCCCGGCCCGGCTCTCCGGACACCCCCAGCCCCCGAAGCGAGCCCCAGGTTAGACGAACGCCCACCGGCTGCGGCCGCGGAGCCTGCCCGGCCCGGCCCCTTGCCCAGCACTCAGCCCACAGCTGCTCGGCTGCTCACCTAGCTTCGACAGGGACTCCTCCTGCTTCTGGACCTTGTTCAGCAACAAGAGCATCGCCACCGCGAAGGCCACCACCGCCAGCAGCTGCAACTTGGGCGGCATCATAATCCTAAGGAGCCCCATGAAACCCGCCGCTCGGGATCAAGACATACCGCGGGGGGCGGGGAGCGGGACCCCGGAGGCGAAGGAGACGCCGGGAGCAGCCCGCCGAGCCCGGAGACCGGCGAGGAGAGCGCCACGGGAGAAGCGCACCGCAACGACCCCCCTTCTGCCACTCCGGTCCCCCGCCCCGGGCAACAGCACCGACGCCTCCGGCGCCCGCTCCTCCTCAGCCGACCGAGCGGCTGCCCCTCCGAAAGCCCGCGCAACACCAGCGCGAAGCAGCGGCCGGGTTCTCGCCTGCTTCTACTGCTTCAGTCCCCGACCCCCGCGCTCGCCCGCCTGCCTCCTTGCCTCCCTCTTCCTTCCTTCCCTCCCTCCTAGCTCGCGGCCGCGCGCTCCTCTACCAGCGGGGCGGCTGCGGCTGCGCCGCCCTCAGCCCCGCCCCCTCCCCTTCTCGCCCATCCTCCTCCACCACCACGCGCACGCATTTACGTACGCTGCTCGGCAACCAGGGACTCCACCCCCTCTTGCCGTTCGGTTGTGCTCATTGGCCAGAATGAACTATGACGTTAGCTCACGGTTCGATTTACCGTTGGGTTCTTCGGCCACAGGCTCAATCAAAGAAGCAAGCGATTGGATATAATGGAATAGGAGGCGGGGCTGAAACTGGAGAAGGCGGGCTTCTCGGCTGCGGGAAGAAATGTCGTGATTGGAAGGAAGGTGCCCGCAAAAGAACAGAAATGGGGAGTTTAGGAAAGTGCCTGATTTGGGAAATTGAAATCACCTGGCGACCGTCCTTACATTTGACTATCTTTAACCTTTCATGTCTCCTTAGTTATTTCTCATCTGTTAAGAATAAGGAATTTGATAGCAATGGCCTTTTATGGCCAGTATCGGATCAGGCTCTGGAGTGGACGCCCCCCTGGTGGTGGTGGTGGGGGGTCCTCTTGATGGGCCAGAGATTTACGGTAGTAGTCAGAGATGGCGGCTGTGCCGGGGGGCTTCCTTGGGCAGGCGTTTGTCCTGAGGTTTCTCTTGACGACTGTGCTTCATGCGGTGAGTGTATGTTACCTCGGCGGCTTCCTTGGCTTGGGTAAGAGGAATTGCCGTTGAGGCAGGCGGAACAGTAGTTCGAGTTCCTGTTTGGGAGCCTCGAAAAGGATGGGAAAGGCTGAGTTTCAGTAGTGACTGCCGCGGCTGGATTGCGACGTGGCTTAATTCCTGGCAAATTCCTTCTGACTTACGACTGTCTTGGGCTTTTTTCTGTTACACAACTTTAGCTTAAAGGGATTTGTATGTTATACAAGGGAGGCAGTAAAATTTAGAAAGGAATAACGATATTTCTGAGCGAACAGAAATGCAAGGAACTGTTCTTACGACAAAGCTCCCAAATCATAGAGGAAAAATGTTCAAAACTTTGGCCCAGAAAAGCAATTCCTACTCATCGTTTTTCAGTCTCATTTACACACACATCGGTGTAACCAAGTTTTTTAAATTTCGATTTGTTTTCATTAAAAAAATACATGAGTTCTTAATCTTTGAAAGATGAAAAAACTTCATTTTGACTTACTTTCCTACTGCCTACGAAACAAGTAGATACTAACCCCTCATAAGAATTGCTATGAGTAGGCACTGTTTGGTAGCTAATACGTTTCCTATTTTAGTTTTCTGCTGTGACTGCTGAAAAGTTTTCTTCTAGAATACCTTTAATTCATTGTCTAAGACTTTTTGGAGGAAGTAGGGACTATCCTGGTCTCTATAAACACGTATACTTTTTCATCACTGAGTTTGCAAACATTCTCCCAGTTTGTCCTACCTTGATGGATTCTTTGTTACTCAGATATTTCGTGCTTTAGAAATTACTGGGACCTCCATCCCTGAACTTTGTACCCTAATAGGTTCCTTATTACCCTATTTGTATTTGGATTCATTATTACCACCATAAAAGGATAATATGAAATAATACTCTTAAGCGTCCTCCGAATTTCACTCTTAACTTTCTGTCGCCTTTGGTGATGTAATGAACTCCAAAACTTAGTGACTGAATACAACCGTTTCACTCCATTCCGTGAATCAGTGGAACAGTAACTGTTAATTTCTTATGGCCCCATTTATATACTGTTTTGAGCCAGTAGTTCAGCTAAACCAAAAAGAGAAAGGACACCATCATCATTAATAGTCATAGCTGTGACTGCTTATTCTCTTTAGGCTAGACCAACTTCCTTTCAAGGCAGCCCCAGGGCATTGTTTCAAAAGAGGAAAAATTTACAGTCCCTCTTAAGGGCTTGCTTTGGGAATCATGTATTATATCATGTCAACCACAATACTTGTCAAAGCCAGTCACAAGACCAGACCACCTTTCAGAGGTAGGGAGTGTACTTGAGAGGAACGACAGTCACATAGCAAAGTATGCACACCGGGACAGGAAATATTCAAGACCCTTAATGTAGTAACAATCTCAGAATCCACATGAGAAATTTGATGTCATCTTTGTCTCTTGTATATCTCACATTGAGGCAATTGCCAAATCTCACTAGTTTTGCTTCCTAAATAAATATCTCTAAAATCAGTCCACTTAACGGTTTATTCTTCAGTCAGACCACAGGCTTCTCTCCTTAGAAATAGCAACTTGCTGTTTTATCCTTTGAGTTGTCTGTCTTTATATTCTGAAGCTAAATGGTTGGCTTTGCCAGCTTCCCAGTTGCTCAAGCAAGAAATTGGTTGTGTGTGGGTCCCTGCACACTCACACCCATGCTTTAGTGGATATTGAACCCAGGGCTGTTGCACTGAGTTACCTCCCCAACCTTTTTTTTCATTTTGAGACAGGGTGGACTAGAACTTGTTATCCTCTACCTCAGCCTCCCAAAATGCTAAGTTAATAGGCATGTACTGCCAGAAATTGGTCCTTTTAATGCTCTGAATTCACATAGTCATTAAACAATTAAAAATCTCCAGTCTAGTGCCCGTAATTCTATTCCTTCAGGTAGTACTTAAATTCAGGTCACTATCTTTTCCTATAATTAATACAAGGGCTTCCTTAACTAGTGTCCTCATCTGATTTTCTAATTAAATTTCCGTAGTACATTCAGCATGATCTTTCTGAAACAAAACTGTCATGATTAAAACTGCACTACCTCACTCTTGCTTTTTAGGTAGTCTGTCTTCCTTAATATTTCTTAGAAAGACATTTGTATATCCAGGCTAATTTTTCAGTAGTTGTCTCTACTGGGAAGGCAAAAGGGTCGAGACAGAGAGAATTGGGTTCATTTGTTTTCATCTGTATACTAGGTTCCCTCACAACAGACTTTCGAATTGAGGTATTTCCATTACTTAGAAGCTGCTTGCCAGCTTCCCATCCTTTTCTCTTAACAAAATATGGCTTATCTTCTACTTACTCTCTAACTCTTCGGTTGTTGATTAAGAAACTGCTTCCTCCAGGAAAGCTTCTCTATACCCCAAGTGTGGATTAAGAATTTTCCTGCATGCCCAAATAGTGATCAGTACTTGTTTTCTCCAGTACCTTTCACAATTTTCTTGATATTTAGTTTCTTGATATTTGGTGTTCTCCCACTACATTGATGGAACCCCTCCCTCTATGAGAAAGGACCATCTCACTTTTTCTGGTCATTATATTATCACTAGTGACATACATATACAGTAATGCAGTATCTGACATCTAAGTATATCTGATTTATGGATTAGGGAATTCTTAAAGTTCTGAAAACATGGAATTTTTAGGTCTATTTATAAACTATTGTAAATTATGTATTCCATAAAATTGGTTTCATATAGTTCTGATTATCAGTAGTTCCGCTTGGACTCTAAAAGATTTGTGGGGAGAGAAGAGATTAAAATATGATGCTTAGGCTCTACTTTAGATCTCATTTAAAAATTACCTGGTGACTGTATACCTGTAGCGAGTAAAAACACAATATACTGAAACTTTTTTAGAATAGGAATCAACTTACTCATTGTCACTGTGACTTCCCCTGAACTTTCACTCAATAAGTCATCAAATAAAATCCTAGTTCAATGATGGTGAATCTTATAGAACTTTCACTAAATCCAGACAGCCCACTCATTGATTCACCACAATTGCCTTCTTTCGTTAGTCACAACGCACTATTGCACATAAAAATATTCTCAAAGATACTATCTTCCACAATCACTCAAACTCTGCCTATTAAATCCATAATATATAACTTCGATTAAAAAGAACAACAAACTTTAAGGAAATCCATTTTCTAGTTTTAACTTCTAAACACTGACTAGTGTAAAGTAAATAATTTACCCTTAGCCTTATTTTTTCTCTGCATAGTATTGAGATAGAGTGCAAAGCTTAATTCACATTCAGTTTTCAGACTTAGAAGTCAGATGTAATTTTTCCCTTGCATATTCTGTCATCAGACTTAACGTTGTATTGCACTGATCCATGGTTGTAACCATTACAGTTTCATTTGTGTCCTTCCATTGCTCCTAACCCCATGCCAGTTTGAGTTCAGCCAAGAAGAATACAAGGATCATTTTCCTTTTGTTGGTCTTTTCATTGAGCTTCACATGTTATCTGTTCATCCTCTGAGGTATAAATGAGTTCCTGCTTCCTTTGTGTTACTCCACACTATGAATGTCAATGAGATACCTGCAGTTTGTGTAGAGTGGTAATGAACCCCACTCACAACCCAAAATACAAAAATGCCTCAGAAAAAAGAAAAATCCTAGAAAAGTCACCCTTATTGAACTGCTGTAATGTAAAGTTTCTTCCTCTTTTTTTTCTGTAATGACAAGTGTTTTTACAAAAAGAAACAAAAACCTGAAAAATGAAAAGGAGTATAGAGAATTGTTGGAAAAACGGTTAGAAATTTGAAAAATGAGTTTCACAGTTGGCCCATGGGGAAAAAAAGACCAAATGAAGTGATTGGCAGAAACAAAAATTAGACAAGTCTTTGCAACCTCACATATAAATAAAGAGGAGTAAGGAAACAGTTTCAACAACTGAGGGTTGAGATACTATTGTGAATGGAGGATAAAACTGTATCTTTGATACTTAGCTCATACTTTGATAATTTACACCTCAGCCATTAGGTTAGACAAGTTGAGTTTTTTCCCATTTGGCTGTGCCTCTCAATAGCTATAATTTCAAATTAATGGCAGAACATGGTTAACAGTATTTCAATGAAGTGACAGCTGAGAAGATATGGAATGTCTTAATCTGAAAATGCATTCTGAGTATACTTAAGAATCAGGAAAGTAACATTGTAGTATAACTTAAAGGAACTGTGTACTAAAGCTCCCTAGAACTAAGTGTTATTCAATCCTTCACTCAGGTTGCATGTATATCCTCATTCAAAAAGGCACTGTACTGAAAATCAATATAGGTTATATATGTGTATCAGTGATTTGTTGTTCACAAAATGGGGATGTGTCTGATAAACCATTGTCAACTTTATTGTTATTGGTGGTTCATACAGTAATGATGTATTGTGGATTTTGTGAAATACAGTAGTCAGCAGTTAGGAGTTTCTTTTGTTTTCTGTCTCTCAACAAAATATCTAAGACTGGGTAATTTATAAAGAAATGTTGTTTATTTTGGTGTGCAGTTCTAGAAGCAGGAAAGGCCTAGACTAAGCCACTGCATCGCTGAGAGCCTCAGGCTTCTTCGACTCTTGGCAGAAAGCAAAAGTGGAAGTGGCAACCTGTGAATGATACAAATACTGCAGCTAACCCATTCCTGTGGAACAAAATACCTCCCTTGGTGCCCCACCTCCCAATACTGCTGTATTGAGTAAGCCTCAATATGAGATTTGATGGGGCAAACTATTCAAGCTGTGGAATTTTGAGATAGGCCAGGGTTAGAATCTTAATGTTACTATTGTTTGTTGTATAGTCTTAGGTAAAAGATCTTACCTGCCAGAAGTCCGTTTCCTTTTCTGTAAAATAAGGGTAGTACCTACTCCATAGAGTGGCTACATTTAAATGAAATAATAATGTAATGTGCTTAGCAAAATATCTGGTGCTTGGCAAGAACTTCCTGTAATGGCCATGTTTCAGGTATTCATTGTCATGGGGTTCATTCTCTGAATCCATCTATTTGATTTTGTCTACTTTTAAATCTTAAGAATTATATGGAAAACCTATGAGTTTCCTTAGAGTAGGTGCCTGTGTGTGTGTGTGTGTGTGTGTGTACAATCAAATAGTGACTAATACACAGAGAAGTCAGTGGGATCTCTTAATCCTGCTTCCAAATGGAGTCAAATGATTGTCCTAGTCAGAACTCTGTCCTTAGAAACCTGTCTTTCTTACAAAATGTAATATTTTGACAACAAACAAATAGGTGTAATTTGTGATTTTGAACTCTTGTGTATTAGCACTTAGTAGTTATCTGTGAATTGCTTAAACATATGCCCTGGATGTTCTTTGGATTCAGAACCTCAAATCTGCAAACCAGTGAAGGAAACAGCTAAAAAAGAAAAAAGTTTCTTCATGAAACTAAGGAAACTTTGTGCCTCCCCTATACTTACACTTAATTTCCTGTCTAATGTAATGATTAAAATTCTTTTATAGTATTTTGTGTTTTTTAATTGTGTTTTCATAGAGGAAGATAGGAATAATACTAACATTTTACTTTTTATTTTTTTTGTACTGAGGATCAAACTCATGGCCTTGTGCTTGCCAGGCAAGTGCTGTGCTGCTGAGCTATACCCCAGCCCAATACTAACATTTATTAAGTACTCACCTTTTAATGGACAGGATAATAGATGGTTTCTGTACTTGTCTTTTTAAAACGGTGAGATAAGTGAAAACTTTCCCCATTTAGAAGTTTAGAAGTAAAGTTGCACAGTGCTGACATTTAAATAAAGTTGTCTGAATATTCAGACTATTCAAACCATGTATCTATCAATAGGTGCTCAGGAAAAGCCAAAATAAAACTAAATAGTATAATTGCATGATTATGTTACTAGAGTTTTGGAGCAAAATCCCTGGCTCCAAAAATCCTAACCAAATCAGACTGGGCTGTCTGTTTCATAACTCCAAAAGGAGCCATGCAGTGGTGAAGAATGGGGAAGGAGATTAAGCATTTCAGTGTTGGGAAGCACAGATGAAAGGGTTCAGGGTCTGTCCTCAAGGAACTGACAGAAGCTTTGGGGTTTTAGTCTTTTTTTTTTTTTTTTTTCCTGCCTCTGGGATGGAACTCACAACCTCAGGTTTACAGAATGGGGCCTTAGCCAACTAAGCTAAACCCGGGAGCATAGCTCTGGGGTTTTATAGCAAAAGAAAATGAAGGATCCTGGGGTGTTTATACCTAGGAAGCTTACAGAGGTACTTATACTGGTAAAGCAGTGGTCTCATTGATGGTTGTTTCAGGGTTCTATGATATCTTGGTGGAACCATCATCACTTGGGGCAGTTTGGTTACCATCAGGAGATGATGCTTCCTACTTATGGGGTGCAACCTCAGTTCCGCTTGGAAGGTGACCTTATCATGGCGTGATCTACAAAACGGAGATATGAAAGGCTGCAGGTTTAGGACAATGTTTTAGGCACTTTTCTTGTTGCTGAGACACACTGCCTGATATCTTAAGGGAGGAAAGGTTTATTTTGGATCATGTTTCAGTCCACAGTCAGCAGCTCCAAAGAAGAAATAACATGGCAAGGGGCATAGTGAAAGTGTTTGCCAGAAGAAAGCCGCTCATTTTATGGCAGCCCGGAAGCAGACAGTGAGGAGAAGAATTGAGAAGAGAGTTATTCCCACCTCTTCCAACCAGGCCCTACCTCCTAACAGCAAGCCAGTTTAAAGCACTTATGATCACCTTGAAAAGCCCACCTATGAGCACATGCAGCTTTGGAGGGGCATCTAAATATAAATCATAGCAGTGACTAGAGAGTTCTAGGCATTCTCCAGTGGGGTCTGTAATTAGACATCGCAGGAGTTGACAGTTGATAGCCCTGCAAATCCTGAAAAGTTGTTCTTGATGTCCTCAGTCTTGTGTTTTGGTTTGGTTTGGTTTGGTGTTGGTTTTTTGGTACCAGGGATCGAATGCACGACTGCATGCTTGCAAGGCAAGCGCTTATGCCACAGCTAAATCCCTGGCCCCAGTGTCCTCAGTCTTGAAATGGGGTGAGATATGATCAAATTTAGAGCTAATAAACCTTGTATTATAGTTTTCAGTTAGGCACTCTTTAAATGATTGACATGCCTACATATAGTGCTGAAGGGGGGTAAAAGTTTTAAGGTAATAAAACAGATGAAGGCAGAGGTACCAAATTTTCTTCTACTTTTAGTCACCCATTGGGCATCTATAGGTTCCAAAGTCCCTGATGCAGGTATTCCCTTGAAATTTATAGTTTGTTTAACAACCTTTGATTACAATTTCTTAGCCAGTTTACAGCTTTAAAAATAAATTCACTTTTATTGGATATTTAATAAATTACCCTGAAATTTAGTTGTTTAAACAATTTATTTTGCTTTCAAATTCAGTGGGTCAGTAATGAGACAGAGCACAGCAGGGATGGCTTGTTAATTTGTGCTGTATCAGACCTTAGCTGAAAGGCTGGCCTAAAATCAAAAGGTTATTCAATTCACATGTGATGCTGATTGTCATCTGGGTGTCTCAGTTGCTCTCTACATGGGCCTGCCTATGTTGTCACTGTAGTTGAGTCTGCAGTACAGCATGGTGGCAAAGTTCCACCATTGATAGTGGAGACAAGGGAGGCTAGCTAAATGATGTTTGTTTTTGTTTTTTTTTTTTTTTGGTCTGAGCTACCATCTGAATGATACAGTATTCTGCTGCACTGAGTTGGTCAGAATAATCACAACTCCTCCTCAACATGAGGGAGCAATAGAGCCTCAGTGTCAACAGGCCACATCTCAGTTTAAGACTGCCAGCCACATTTTGTGAACATAAGGGATGATGTGTACATATTAATGCAGCAGTATTTAGACAGTATAATCTGCCACATTTATGTCAAAATAACCTGTAAAATATATCTTACAGATTCATTTTACTAACAGAAATTACACAAAGTATAGTATTAGTGTAATACAAAGTGTCTTATATAGTTAAACTAGAACAGTGATGGCAAACCTTTTAGAGTTTCCAATGATACAAACAGCCCACTGCAGCACACATGCCATAGGTTCTCCACCAATGCAGCAGAGGGATTAACCACACTACCTAACCAACTGACCATACCAGTCACACCAGCCAGCGTAAGAACTGCTAAGTCCCTTCTGTTTTGCTAGGATATTTGATCTATTTTGAAGATTAGATGCATTCTGCATTATTACAAAGACAGAACAAAAAGAGATAGGAAGTATCACGTTAAAATATTGACTAAGAACAATGGGATGATCAGCACTTGAGTGAAATGCTAGCAATATTTTGATTGGGAAAAGTCACTGGTTTTGACTTTACCTAGTCAGTTTATAAGAGTGTTGACAAATTACAACTGGTGAGCCAAATCCAGGCAGTTTTTGTTCTTGTAATTAGTTTTACTGGAATACAAGGATATCACTTCATTTCTGTATTGTTTTTAAGTGCTTGGTGCTGCAGTAGCTATATTGAATATTTGCAGCAGAAAGTATATTGCCACTAAATCCTAACATAATTGCTCTGTGGCATTTGCTTAAAATTTACCAACTTTTGGTCTGTAAGGTCAATTATGGTGAGCAGCCCCTGAGCTCCGACCATGGAGGGACTCAAGGCGCAGCACAGAAAGGCAATTTGCCTGCCCTCTAGGTAAGCCGCCCACGCCTGAGCTGAGAGGAAAACCAGAGATCCGACCATGAAAGGACTCAGGGTGCAGCACACAAAGGCAGTCTGCCCGCCCTCCCAGTAGGGGCCCCTGGCCTGAGCTGGAAGGAGAACCAGCAGCTCCAGAGCTCCAACCATGGAGGGACTCAAGGCGCAGCACAGAAAGGCAGTTTGCCCACAGTCTCGGTAGGCACCCCTGGCATGAGGCAGGAGAAGAATCACTCACTGGCTCCCATGAGCCTACTGGTGAGCGGGCTAAGAATCAACCCACCCACCCCCACTCCTGTAGCAAGTGAGCCAGAGATCTAGACATCTCTTGACAGGTTGACCATATATAATGTAGTAAATGGGGGGGGGGGGGAATTTCCTTCTATCATCTCTTTGAAGGCAAATATTGTTATCACTGTTTTGCTTTGTTCTGATTAATGATGTTGCTCTGTTCAATGTTCTGTTTTGATAAGTTCTAGAATGTCTTGTATTTCCTTTGATTTAGCTATACCTTATTGAAAGAACAACTGTTTTGGAGATGATGGGATATACTATGGTACCTATTACTGTTATGCCAGTAACCTCTTGAGGGTTCTGAACCAATTTCACTGCACTCTTTCAGTAGGCTTTGTTCCGTCTTGGTCTGTTGTATTTTGCTACCTTCAAAATAATAAAAAATTAAATAAATATAAAAGGTAAATAACAACAAAACAGATCAGTAAGGTACTGAGCAAGCTGAAACATGATATAACTAAACAGATAATGGACTTGAAAAGCAAAAGGAGGAAAAGAAAGCGCTCTAGAGGATATGACTGCATGTATATTTAAGTGTGTAGGATTGATGACCATATTGCTGGGTTTTTGTTGGATTGTTGAACAGAACTGTTCACAGCCTCACTGTTTGAATGTCCACCTTGTATGCTTTAATTTTGTATGTAATTTATCAACTAGTGATTTCTTACTGTTTATTTTTTTCTTTGAAATTCGGTATTGTTTCTTCCTTTTTTTCTGTTTTGCTTTTTTTTCTCTTTGAATAAAATTTTTTAAAAAAGATCAACTATGGTACTGTAGTTGGAATCTGTCTGGAATGTTTTTCTATTTGAAGCTGTGATGTTTTGTTTCCTCTTTTTCTTACAAAGAATGAGAGCTCAGAAATTCAGAGAGATGGAGTGTGGCAGGGAGAGGGGAAAAAACAAAAGTAGAGACACTGTGGCTGTGGTTTTAACTAATTCATTTATTTAACATACATGTAAGAACTAGGTCAAGGGCTAGAAATACAAAGACAACCTACTGATTGCTCTAAGAGCTCAGTATTGTTGAGGCTTCGGGCAATCTTACATTTATATCTAGTGTCATGTGTGGTACTATTTTACAACTATGCACAAATTTCTTCCTCAGAGAAGAAAAGTACTATGGCTAAAGATTAAGGTGATCCAGAAAAGGCTTCCTAGGAGATTGATACAAATTAGGTTATTAGAACTAAGTAGAAATTTAGAGGGTGAAAAAAATGATAAAAGAATATAAACATAGGTAAAAACATTAACAAACGTATATGGAGTAGTTTTATCCTTAAAGGTACTGTAGGAATTTGTTATAGCTAGAAAATAAGGTGTAATTGGGAAAGTAGTAAACAGCAGAGCTGACAGTGATCATTTATGCACTTGAGTTTGGAAAAGGATTTGAGAGTTCTCTAAGACACAAAATTGTGACAATGTGTCAGCTACTATGTTGTGAGAATGGTGAAGCATGTAGGATCACTAAACTGGGGAACTGGATGGTCAGGGAAGTGATGCCATTTGACTAAGATAATGAATACATAAAGAGGGCTACACTTAAGGAAAAACGATAAATTTCACTGTTACAGATTTTCCAAGTTACAATGCATATGCAGCATATAAATGAGACATCTTGTGGGCTCTTGGCTTCAGAAGCTTGATACTCGAGAGGAGAGTTCTTCAAGAAACGGTATTTGAAACCATGGTGAGGAAGTCATTGTCCATAGAAAGTATGTAAAAATAGAGCCAGAAACAGAACTGTGGGAAACAACAGCATTTAAGAGATACACAGAAGAAAGGAAGAGGAAGAGGACAAACCTCTAAAGGAAGAACTGAAGTATAACTGGTTGGAGTGCCTTTGCATTTGATGATTTGCTAATTTTAGCAAATTTAGTGAAGTGGTAAATGAGAAACGCAGTTATAGTAACAATGCAGAAATGAAGAGCAGTTAGAACTGTAGAGTTTGAGTATACTGTCGGATTGAGTTATCAATGAAATGAAGCCCTTTAGAATGTGAAAATAGATAGAATCCAAAATACAAGTAGAGGAATTGGCCTCAGACAAAGGGGGATACACCACACTGACTGATAAATGAAAGAAGAATGGTTGAGGAAAAAGCTAATAATTTTGAAGACCTGCTTTTTTATCATTCTAGTTGATTACTTTATATAACTTCATTTAATCTTCATAGCTGCCTATTTTATGTAGCAAGCATTGTTTCGTGCTTTATCAGTAAGGAAATTAAATAGCTTGCCCAGGGATCACTTGTCTTGTAAATGGTAGAAGCTAGTACCTAAACCAAAAGTTTGATTTCTTATGTCCTGTCTTCCCTCACTCCACCTTTTCCTGCCCTTCCCCTGCAAAATACATCTCCATAATCTGTATAAACAGGTGCTGAGTCCTTAAAATGAAATGCAGATTATTTTTTCTTATAAGGAAATTATTTTTGAAACTTACTATATATCAATAAAAGATTCATATACATATCATAAAATGATATATCTTTTTTTCTAAACTAAAAGATGTCATTTTTAAGAATTTTTAAGAAAAGAACTGGGAGAGGGAAGAACTAAAATTCAAAAATACTTAAGAATTTGGTCTTCAAATGAAATGTTTCAGTAACTCATCTGTAGTGTGTTAGACACTATTCTTGTCTCTTCTTTGGATGTTTTGTAACATAAATATAAAATTGTGGGGTTTTTCTTGTCTTTATTTTCAGGTATCTGCTTTCAAGGCAGAGTTTTCATCAGAGGCATGCAGAGAATTAGGCTTCTCTAGCAACTTGCTCTGCAGCTCTTGTGATCTCCTCGGACAGTTCAACCTACTTCAGCTGGATCCTGATTGCAGGGGATGCTGTCAGGAAGAAGCACAATTTGAAACCAAAAAGGTACTGTTCCTGATACATATGTTGTACTCTTTTATTTAGTTAAGACAAAGCATAAGTTGTTTAATCGAATCAACTCAAGTGATAAGAAAACTCTGGCTTTTACATTTCTTACTACAATTAACTGATTTTTTGCCTGGCCAAAACAGTGGTTACCTTCCAGGATCCCATTTTATCAAGGAAAGAGAAGGCACCAAATGGAGGCAAATAATAATTTATTACATGCTTTTGTTCACGGGTAATAAGCTAGTTTTGTGATGACATTTGATATTAGAAAAAGACGAGGCACAGAGTTATAGACAATAAATTCCAACATAATTTGGGCAACAGCTGTTAATTTATATATCATGTTAATATACTCATTTATATATTAGACATGTTATAACTAATTCTGGGTATCTAATTTCATCTCTAAATCTGAAAACTGATACAAAGATAGTGTTCTATAAAATGTTTTGAACCTGATAAAATTAATAATAAATTTAATCAGTTCTAAAGTCTCTTCTTTAAACCCCTTCAATTTCTGGAAATTTTAAAGTAGCCTGAAAAGAAAATTAAGTGACTAAGAGTTGAAGGTGTAGCTCACTGGTTGATCATTGCTCTGGCACATACATGCATGGGCCTACACTCAATCCCTAACACCACCAGCAAAACAAAACAAAGCAAAACCATCAATTAGTGAGATCCCTGTCTTTAGAATGAGAAAAAAATTATAGTATCTTTCTACTTCACTTAATATTCTCTTGTACATGCTGAATTCTCTAAGGTGTTAACCGTGTATAAAGCTTTCAAGCAATAATGATATTTTCTTATGGTTAGGTAAAGTTTATTTCTAATATCAAGTACATTTTTATAGTTCTTAAAAACAAGCAGATATACTTTGAAAATGTTAACATTTAGTATTCAGCCCATTTGATTTCTAAATATGAACTTGAAATTCCTAGTATGGCAAACACTGTGGCAGAGTCTTAACAGGGATTTCATTTTATTGGTTCATACCAATGATACATTTTATGTTTAGATGTCCTTACATGTAAATTAGTCTTTATTATTATATGTAAATACAATCTTAAGTGAATTTTTAAAACTTGATTTTAAATAGATTTCAGGCATTAGATTTAACTAATTTAATAAGAACCCCCTCCCTTTTGATGTGACATTTGCTGAAGGAATCCGAGTGAGTCATTCTTTCCTTGTCATTCTATGGACTATACCACTTCTCAGCCAATACTGGTTATTTGCTGACACCCCAAACTTGGATTGAGTAATAAGGTTTGCTCTACAGTAAATAGTGTTTATTTACTGTACACATATACAAACACATGCCCTTGTAATTAAGACTAAATTGAGAATTCTACCCTTTTACTTACATAAAATATGCCTAAACTATAACTCTGAAATACATGTAAGAGGTATTTACTTAAATACTTATTTTCTCAGTACTTTATAATACCCTAATTTTGTGGTATAATTTTAGTAAAACCAAGTTTGGATCACTTATGTCTAAAATTAATTATATTCCTGTTCAGTTCTCATTCTTAATTGAGCTATGTACTGTATCTAGACATTTCAGCTGTTACAAATCATCAGTAACGGAAAGCAACTCATCTGACAGTTTCATATATGCCCAACTAATTGAATTAAACTATTTAATAATCATAGAGTAGATATCCTAATAACCTTTTGTACTGAATCAGGGGAGGAGGGTGATTCTTTGGTTTTATCTCATAGTCTCTAAGATGTATTTCCCTCCCCCGTCCTTGGCTTTTTGAGACAAGATCTGTCTGTGTACTTCACCTAGCCTTAAACTTATTGAATAGCCCAGGATGGTCTCGAACTCATGGATCAGTTCATGCTGATCCTCTTGCCTGAGCGTTCTGAAGTGCTGGAAATAGAGGCGTGCACCTCCACACTCACTTCATGATGTATTTATCATCAGGCATTTGCTAGTACCTTTTGTACAAAATTAGTACTTTTCAATACAGCATGTTAGAGCAAGCCACCTTTTAAATGCAAACAGCATTTATAGAAGTATAGAAGTACTACTTGAGAGCCAGGTATGATGATGCACACTTATAATGCCAGCACTCAGGAGGCTGAGGCAAGAGACTACAAATCAAGACCAGCCTGTACTACATAGCAAGACCTTGTTGGAGAAGGAGGAGAAAAAAATACTTGATTTAATTTGTATAGTACTGCTCTAGATTATTGGTACATGATCATATGTAACAATTAAAAAAAAGTACTCATTCCTATTTCACTCAATTTATGTTTAAGCCTTAATTTTTAAATCATAATTACAGATAGTCCTCATTTAATGAAAGTAAAAATCTGTAATTTATAAACTATGTAAGCTATATCTCTATATTCCTGAAGCACTTGGGCATAATTTGCACTATATTTTATCTATTGTTTCGCTTTTCTTGATTTCTTAATAAATTTTGAAGTGTAAATCTCGTTTTGTTTTTGTGATATGGGGGTTGAAGTGAAGACCTTAGCACTGAGCTAGATCCCCAGCCTTTTTATTTTTTGAGTCAGGTTCTAAGTCACTAAATTACTTCAGCTGGATTTGAGTTTGTGATCCTCCTTCCAAAGCAGCCTACCAGAGTGCTGCAAATTAGAGGCATGCCCACTACACCTAGCCACCTAGGAGTTACAGTATTTCTCAATCCCCAGCCTTTACTACACAGTATTTTACAAGTTTTTGTCTTTGAATAAGGATGTTTTTACTAAGAATACATTGGAAAGGATGTTTTAAAAATTATGTTGGAAATGTACTAGAACTTTATAGTTACTTGATAAAAACTTTTTTCATATATTTCACTTATATACCCTGAAAGATACTTTAAAACTTAAAAGAATAGAACAAACAAACAAAAAAAAACTGATCTTATTGGCAGTTATCCATTGGAAACATTCTTTGGTTATAATTAAGTAACTATAAATACAAACTTATTGTTTCCACGTTTTATTTATAAAAATCTGCCTAAAGAGATTATTTGGCGCTTTTTAGTAATTCTAGTAACAAATAAAAATTTTTAAGTGAATATTACCATCAGATTAAAATACATTCTTGGAATTCTTCTAAGGATAAATGTAAATATTTTTTCCATTAAGAATTTTTCAATTTCTGTTTTCTAAGATTTGTAAGATGAAGCATAGTGTTTCAATGAGTAGATTTTTTTCTCTCATTTTTTTATAGTCTTTCTAATTCTCTGAATTCTAATCTATTATGTTATCTAGGTTCTTTTTTTCCCATCCCTTCCTTCATTTAAGGTTTCATAGATTAAAGTCTTCAGCCTCTTTCAGACATTTTTCTTGCAGAATTTTTCTGGGTTTTTTCGTGATTATATACCTCTGTTAGCTACTATCTTTCTGATATTTTTAATTTTTGGTGTTTCATTTTTTAACTGTGTTTTAGCAAGATGTTATGTTATATTACTGGTTTATTTTTTCTTTAAAGTATTTTTATTTAATTGGATTTAGCACTTTTTAATTCTTATTTCTGACTAATCTTTTTTTAAGATAAAAAAAATCAATAAGCAAACAAACCAAATGACAACTATAGCTATATAGATTTTCCGAACAAGATGACAGTAATTTAACAGTGGTTGTTATTTTTCATATTGTTTATCTTCAAAATAGTTGCTCAAGTTTCCATATACACAAATAAAATAGTAAAACAGAACAAAATGTTGGATTTCAAAGACAAGACAAAAGGAAATCCCCCACAGTTGCTATAATGCATATTGTTAGTCTCCAAATAGATGCTTATACTGCCAGCTTTAGGCCTGCAAAGTTAATCAAACAATATAAGCATTAAGTTATTTTTTTTTACTGCAGTTGCTGTCATCTCAGCTTGAATTCCTCTGAATCAGCTTACGGGGGTGGTGTTGGGTGGGGGTGCTCTTCTTGTTTCCCATCCCTCTCACTGGCTGGCTCACAGGAAGGCATGGTTTGGTCTCATGATTCTCTTCCCATTTCCCATGATGGACCCTGGCTCACAGGAAGGTGTGATTTTTTGAATGACTTGTCTTAAGGTCAAACTTGTTACCAAATCAGAGAACTTCCTAGAAGTAATATATTTAGGTAGCTTACTCATCTGTATAAACCAATAAAATTATTCTAATTTAATTTGTTATTCATTCTGTCTTGATTGAATTAAGTGAGTTTTAATTAGTGGTTAAGGACGCTGGTTCTAGAATAAGACTATCTTGATTCAGATCTCCAACCACTCAGTTCATGTTCTTGGACAAACTGTTTGATCATTGTGTCTGTAAGTGAGAAATAGTAATAGTTCCTGTCTCATAAGGAGGTTATGAGGATTAATTGAGGTAATATGCATACAACTCCTTAGAATTGTGCTTGGCATATATAAGTATTTGGTAAAACATTTGCCACTGTTAGTAATGATAATAGTGGTATCTGGTTTGGTGTTGAAAAGAAAAATAAATAGAAACTTTGGAGAACTAAATATTTTGTTAGGACTCAACAATAATAATTATTACTGTTGGCAAAGTGGAGCAAAAGGAAACAAATGAGAGATAAATGATAAACTATTAGATTTCCAGTGACAAAAATTTGGAAGAAAATTTTCTGTTTCTCTGCTTCCCAGCTTCTGGATCAGTTGAATCAAGAGGAAATATAACAACAGAAGTAGTAATAGGAAAATTTTACTATTTGTAACTTGTTAATTTGGGGAAAATGTAGACATAAATTATAGCAGATATAAATTATGGCAAACATAATTCTACATTTCAGTATTTTGAATCCTGCCAATTGACATACTTCAATAAGGAAACTACAAATTTTAGCTTTAAAGTTTTGTGCCACTTTGCATGTTAACATGAAATTCTTAAATGTATATAAAAGATTGCATTGCATTTTGAAAAAATAAGTTTGCTACTAAAATTTTTTCAAGGCCCTTATTAAAGTGAAGCTCTCATTCATTCATTCATTTATTCTGCAGTGCTTCAGATCAAACTCAGGCCCTCATACATGCTAGTAAGCAAGCACACCAGCCCTAACAGCTGAATTTTCTTAGGCCAAGTCTGTTGTAAAACTTGAAAGAGACTCATGTTTTAAAGTCATTTTAGAATAAAATTGTATTATTGGTTTTTAACTCTTTAGAATAACAGATTAAGTGAAAGCCATGATATTTTTTGAGACCACAAATGACATTACAGCAAAAAAATTAAGCTATATGTTTGCAATATAGAAAAATCAATTTGGGGGGGATTGAACTCACAACCTTTCACTTCCCAGGCAGGTGCTTGTGCCACTGAGCTAAATCCCCAGCCCTAGAAAAATCACTTTATAAAAAAATGTAGCTATCAAAGTAATGACAGGTACTTCTAATTTTCCTGTTAACGTTCTCATTTATATTTTTAATCTACTACCTAGTAGCAGATTTTAAAGATTTAGGAAAATTTAATAGATAAAAGTTTAAAAGTAAGTTTTTTAGAGAACGTTGTGCAGCTTGAGAAAATACTATTTCTTTTATACAAATCTTAAAATATCTTTACCTCATTCACAATATCAGTAAAAACCTGAGCAACAGATCACCAGTTTGTACCAGTACTTTATTCTATAATGTAGCTCAGAAGTTCAGGTATTGGATAAAGGGCTTTTGTCTTCTCTTTAAAATCTACTCAGCTGGTGAGGTGGTACAGGTTTGAAATCCCAACTACCTGGCATACCTTCTCAAAATATTAAAGGCCTATGATGCAAGGCAGCACTGTCTGGATTCAGTGTCTAGGACTGGTGGAAAAAGTCTTTTCAGGTAATATAAAAATGCTCAGTGTATGTATCTTCAGTATTACTACACTACACTAGATTTGACTAAATGGACCTAAACAGTAAGTAAATTTAAGAATATACTTTCCACTCCACTATGTAATTTGGACTGACTTTAACTCACCAGCTGTGTATAATACGGTTATACTTTTCAGTGTGTGTTTTACTCTTTGCCCTGAAATTTGCATGTACTCCAAGTAGGCCACAAAAGTAATATAGAAGTTCATCAAAACTTTATCCCCTCTTTTTTTTTTTTTTTTTTTTTTTTGTACCAGGGATTGAACTCACAACTGCACGCTTGCAAGGCAGGCGCTTAAATGCCGCTGAGCTAAATCCCCAGCCCCTCCCCTCTGTCTTTTTATCAGTTTTTATCTCAGCCTCATTGTCTACTGACTTTGTGACTTTGAAATAGCAAATTATTCCAGAATCTTTAGTTTGTATGTCATAATTATATTGGCTTACTTTTGAATATTTATTTTACACAGTTACATGCTGAGTATTTTACTCATGCTGTTTAGTCCTGATAGCAAGCCTATAATATGAATACTTTATCCTTATTTAACAGAAAAAGAAAATTAGAGCATAATCTGTCCAAAATAACATAGCAATTACTCTCTTTAGATTCCAGAGCCCCAAGTTTTTAAGCCTCTACACTATTTTTCTTGTCATCTTGAAAATATTGATAGGAAGGCATACTTTCCAGAGATTCTATAAGGAAGTGAATCAGTTATATATAAAACACTGAACTAACTTTGTGCAGGTCTCTTTTGCATTTATAGTTAACAAGATTAATTGCAATTCCATTACTAGTTTTTAACTTAAAATTATTACATCTTTAGCTCTCAGATTACCATAAACTACAGTGGCTCCCATTATTTTATGTTTCTCAGAAATATTTTTGGCTTTATTTAAGGCTCAAACAAGTCTTTGAATAGGTGATACAGGGTCTGGGATTAGCTCAACTGCATAAGCACCTGCCTTGCAAGCGTGTGGTCATGAATTCAATCCCCAGTACCACACACACACACACACACACACACACACACACAAATAAGTGATGCAGTGTTTCTTAATTCTGATAAAAAAGTATCAAAATATTTAGTTTTATACTTACATGGAAATTTGTAAGCATTTTCAGACTAATTCAGAAGTCAGCTTTATTCAAGACAGTGGCAAATTTTAAGCTTTAACTGTCAGAAACAGAATGCTACTGCTGTGCAAAACACCAAAGGATGAAATGGAGGTTCAACTAACTGTGCATGAAATTGTAGTACTGAAGGAATTTCACAGTTGCTTAAAATAGCTTCAGTTTAGTAGTGTCTGTAGCAGCAATATAAGAATTTATTTCTTCAAAGGATACAAATACATAAATACCTGTAACAGATTATTCTAATCGTGTAAAAACATTCACAAAGAAGGGTGTTTTGGATGAGTTTGGCAACAGTTCAAATTCAGTGTGTCACTAAGGCACTTGAATAGCAACAATGCTAAATAACAACACAAATGTTTACTTTATAATACAGTAATGGCTACTAACATTCATTAAGTTGTCATACATAAACCCACTCTTCCAAGCACTTTAGGTGAATTGATATATATATATATATCCTTATAATAGTAAATATCATTAGTATCCCTGTTTCATAGTTGAAACCAAGTCAGACCTTTCCTGAGGTCATACAACCAGTAAGTAACATAAATAACATGTATCTGTTTTAAAGTTTTAAAATTTACTTTATGGAGTTAATTTATTTGAACTGAAAATATTTGTACATCTGCTTTAAATAGGAATCACAGTCTTTATAAATTAGTTTCAGCTTCTAGTTAAACATATGAACACATTCTGTTACATTTGTAGATTTTAATATTTAAAATAGAAATAAACCCTTAAAGTATTTCAGGCTACCTTAAAGCTACACTTCGTAGTCATACCTACTGCAGAGTCAAAATAATATTTCCATTTGTATGCTAAATACTGTTTTGTTTTTTTTTTTATTTAGAATGCCAAAATAAGCCAAAAGTCACTATCCTCTAGGAATGTTAAGAAGTACTCAGGGATATTGGACTGTCAGAATACAGAATATAGTATGTTTCTTGAAGGGACTTAAACCTAATATCTAATGTTAAAACATTATCCACTAAATAAATTTAAAAAATAGAAATTAGAGGTAAGAATTAATTGATCTCTTAATAATTAGTACATCTTAGCCTGCCAAAGTGATTTGCACCTGTAGACCCAGCCAGGAAGCTGAAGCAGAAGCTCACAGGAGCCTAGGACATGAAAACCAGTCTGAGCATTGTAGCAAAACTCATGTCAAAAAAAAAAAAGGAAAAAGAAAAGGTAAAAGAAAAGTGCATGGTGGTACATGCCTGTAATCCCAGCTATTCTTCTGACTGAGGCAGGAGGATCACAAGTTCAAGACCAACCTGAGCAACTTATCAAGACTGTCTCAAAATAAAATAAAATAAAATAAAATAAAATAAGAACTGAGGATATGTCTCAGCACCCCCTGGATTCAGTTCATATCATGACAAAGAGAGGAGTAGTATAGCTTAGTCTAAAGACAAAACATGTATTGGTCATTATGAAAATAACCAATCGAAAACTAAAAACAAGCCATTTAAAAGTTATTTTATATAGAGAGGCAGAGAAAGGTTTTTATTTTATTCCTTTTTGGGCTGTTCCTTTTATTACTGTTTCCAGATACATTGATTTCTAGTTTGTTTGGTACCGGGATCGAACTTATGACCTGACCTTGCACTTACCAAACAAGCCCTTGAACTGCTGAGCTAAATCCTTGGTCCTTGTATGACAAGATGAAAAGCCACAGGTGAAGGAGGTTCCTCTCCTCCTCCTAGATGCATTGACTTCTTTAAAGAATTCATTGAGATATAAACTATAAACAAAATGTAAAGGTGTGCCAGCTATTTTGTGTATTATTTTCAGTTTTTTGTAGCCTTTCGTAAAGATGATCTTAATTGTCCTTTTTACTTAGGGTTTATTTTGTTTCACTGAAAAACTTCTTACCAAGAAGTATTAAAGCTTGGAGTCATTTTTACCAGTTATTTGAACCTTAGGAAATATAGTAATGTTCTCTTTTTCTCATTATTTCCTTTCATTGTGTGTAATTTTCTAAGTATCAGTAGACTTGAATACATTGTTCCAAAGTGATGACCCTGAATCATTCCTGTGGCTGAAGCTTGTATGGAGGGAAGGCATGTAGAGTATCCTAAGCGGACTGTTGGCATTATGTTGATTTCCAAGTGACTTTGCAATCGTACCATTCTGTTGTAGGTATACTATTTTTGTGTAAATTCATTGAGTGTTTTAGTGGAATACTGATTTTATTTTATAAAAAGATTCTTCCAGTATATTCTTACTTTTTTTGGAGCATAATTCAAATTAAGCTGAATGGGGTTTTGTTTTTGTTTTTCATGTTTTATAACTTCTCAATCTCAAAGCAGGAGCTAAAAGTACAAAAAGAAGTAGCACTTTAACAGTGTATTGGAATAAGTTTTAAACTTTCTGAGCTTCCTAGGGCATAAAACTGTGGCTTTAAACTTTTTGAAAATTCAGTAGGAAGCACTCAAAAATGAGTAGTTTAACTCAAGTATTGGAGAAGTATATTTGCTTGTTTGATTTGCTGAAATTATAACCAATGTGTTTTAGTTTATCTTGGTTCCTGAAAAGTCTCATCAGAGTGGATAATGGATAAGAAAGTGTCAACAGATACAGATTTCCTTATGCATTATAAAAAAAAATCTGCTTTGTGACAAACTCTGAAATCTTGACCAAAGATTGCTCCTAGGTCACAAAAAATTTAGTGCCCTCATTATTTACCTAAATGTAACTGTAGTTTCTTGCTTCAGGCATTTTTCAGAATATGAAAACGAGCAGTGAATGTGTGTTCTTGAGAGACAGACAGATTTATTGACAGTTGAACTGAAGGCCTTGGCATAAAGGAAACCCTCCCCCCACCCCACTTAATTCTGATAAGTAACTGAATTGCCAAGGCTGGGCTTGAACTTGCAGTTCTCTTGCCTCAGCATCCCAGATACAGCACATCTGGTAGTGAATTAAATTTTAATCCATCAGATCACTAAACATGGCTTCTATGTTTCATTTTCCCTGAGATTAATTGGCCAAATTTTTCTAAAAACATTTTCTGCATGGTACATTTTTCCAATATATGAAAGGAGTAAAGTTGATTTTAAGAAGTTACATTGGATGCAAATAGTGCTTATAAACTGGATTTCTTCTATATTGCAGTATATCATAATTTTTAAATGGTATCAATATAATCAGTTTTCATACTACAATATAAGCATTTTCTTCATTTTTAAGTCATATGATTTTATTTAAGAGTAGCCCTCAGAAATATAAAAATACAGTTACTCTTTAGATCTAGATTCTTTTCAGCAGTTGAAATTTTTGCTTTTGTTCACTTAGTAACATTTTTTCATATTACTGCTTAACAAAGGCATAATTGTTACTAGTTGAGTGTTTTTTTTTAAGTTATTTAATATAAATAAAAGTAGCACTTTAGGAAAATAAAGACCAAGTTTAATCCTTTTTTTCAATACTATGTAGGAATTTGTTAGTACTCAGTTTTTGTCTCTGAATAAAAAGTTTTGTTTTCACCACAAAGAAATGATAAACATGTAAAGCAATAGATAACACCTTCATTTAAACATAAATATATACATGTATTAGAACATCACATGGTACCACATAAATTTATACAATTTTTATGTCAATTTAAAAATTAATATAGTTTATCAAAAAACTAATTTCCAAAATAAAAATGTATGGTTATTACCCATAGTTAGTAATTACTTGGTAACTTTAGAATCAGTTTGATTAATCTGTTGAGCAAAAGCCTACCATTTAATTATTTTTCAGTTTTCACCTATTAATAGTGTAGTAGACAGTGTTTCTCATCCTGACTACATACATATTACAATCATTTGGGGGAGCTTTCAGAGCTGCAGAAATAGTAATTAAAATAATGATGCCTAGATCTCACCCTTATACCCTGATTTAGTTGATCTAGGGTGGGTTCCAGGAGTGATTTTCAAAACTTTCTAGGTAATTCAGGGGACTGTCAGAATTGACAACACTGCTCTAAGATAGTTTAATTGGAAAGCTTGTGAAAACCTTTGGAGTGATCATTCCAGGACAACAATGAATGATAGCCCTGAATAGTCCCTTCACAGAAAACTGTTAAACTGTGCATAAAAATGGGTTTTAAGTACACAATTTGAATTTAACCTACAGTGTAAAAGTACTATAACTGTTGTTACTGAGCAACAACTAAAGAAACCAGGCCTTTTTCGTTAAAAAAAAAAAAAAATTCCTCACAATGTTGAAAGGTAAGTAAAATACATTTTTTCAAACAACTAAACTGATGTTCAAAAAGAGCATGCTACTTATAAGTGGGAAAGCAAAATTAGACCATAAAAATATATCAAATGCTTAAACTTGGAAAGTAGAATATTTCTTTTCCTAACCAAGTTTATAGGTTTGCATATTTGTTGGCAAATGGCATATTTTCTTTTTAATTAAAAAATACGTAATTTGGAATTGCATTTTTTCACTGTGATAAATTATTTTGGGATCTAGTTATACAGTTAGAAACAGCATTGACTTTTTGTCCCACTGTTAATCTGTATTTGTTGTAGCTGCAGTTTCAATGAAAGTATCTGACACTTTTAAGCACAACAAATTACTGCCACAGAATAAAGGTTTTTGATCTTTTACTATATCGTTGCTAAACTTTTATAACATGAGATTAGCCAGGTGGTTATGAGGGAGAAAATTGTATTCCATTAGTAATTTTTTATCACAGAGAGCTCTCAGTAAGAAAAGCAATATACTGTTCCAGTATCATAACAAAATATATGAGATATGTAGAATCTTAACATTGAGATACATCTTAGTTCTACTTAAAATTTACTTAAGGTTAAGAATAATGAATAAAATTACTTATTTTTAAATCAAGGGAACTAGTGATAGACCTGAGGTAGTTGATTCTGCTTCCCACCTTGAACACAGTGTAAGTTTAGAAAAACTTGACCATCGTAAGGTGGCAAAATATGCAGTTTTGTGTAATTTTTTTGTTCATCTAGTTCTAAAGATTTCCCATTAAATTATTTGGGTAACGTAATGTGATCCTAACAAAATTATGATCTAGTAGTGCCTAGAGTTTCAATTGTCTGTACAAATAAGACCTCTCATGTATTTAAAAAGAAGCCTTCCAATTTGCTATAAGTTTTGTTACCTGCTTTCTTAATGTTTCTTCTGTTGATAGCTTTTTCTCGATATATGTGTTGTTCACTTTAAAAATACTAAGGTTGAAATACTGTTAAAGTCAAAGAATAGCAGGTATTAACATGTTCTTAATTCTTTCATACTTTATGTCTTAGAGAATTCCTATCTATTATATTTCATCATGTGTGAATTTGTGGTTGTGGTACCAAAGATAGTTTTTCTTACTTTATAACACTTTTAAAGTTTACTGCAACCTATAGTTAATTTATTTGCCGTTAAAATATTTTCTTGTGAGCAATATAAATTCATGAGCAAAATACCAACTAGTATCAAAAATTAATACTTTTAGAATTTAATGAGTTTAATAATGTAGTTACTCAATTTTGAGTTACATTTTTGAGTTACTTTGAAATATTTTTAAATTTATATGTTGAAAAAGAGACATTCAATTTTGTTAAATGAATAGTTCTCTGCATTAAGTATACATATATTGAACAGATCCTAGAGGAAATTAGCAGACATTTTCTATTCACAGTCTATTTCTGGTACACTGTGCTGTGAATGGAGTTCTGTGGACATTTATTGAGAAAGTCCCTAACACTAGAAAATCGATAGAAATTTTCTTGGAAACCACATTTGAACTACCTATTTGTTGAAAGATACCTGTTTATTGATTTTAATTAATTAATCTCTTGGTATTTTATGGTACAGAAAAATGTTTTGCATGAATGGATTACTGGTATGCTACAACACTGAGTTCCTCAGCCCTTGAGATGGCCATGTGGGGCCTGTCATCTCCAGTTGTAAGTGGGTTTACTCCTTTTGCCCCAGTTGCCATACATTTTTTACCATTTTCCACAAGTCATGATATAAAACATTTTGGGAAAAAATGGTATAGAGAAATGCCATTATGTAAAGTAGTTGGAATCTCCAACATAAGTTTTGAGAGAATCACAAAGAAAAGATTAATAGTCAGGTTTTAATCTGGTCTTATACATTAAATTCATTATTTTAGTCGTGGTTAAGTGTTCACTTTCAGGCATTAAGTGCATTCACATTGCCAATACAGTCATTATCACCGTCTTTCTCCAGAACTTTTTCATCTCCCAACCTGAAACTCCATATCAAATAATTCCCATTCCTCCAGCCTGATAGCCCCCACTCTGTGTTCTGTATCTGAATTCAACAACTCTAGTAATTGTAGAAAAATCATAAGGTTTGTAATGGCCTTATTAAAATGTCTCCAGAGTTTTTCCTTTGCAAAATGTTTTTGAGGTTCATCCATGTTGTGATGTGTTAGAATTTGCTTTAAAATGAACAATATTCCACTGTTTATATACCACATTTTTCAAGTATTTAATCTGTTGATAGACATTTTGATTGCTTCTACTGCTGGCTATATAGTGAATAAGGCTGCCATGAACCTTATGTAAACATCTGAGTCCTTGGCTTTACTTCTTTTGATTGTATACCCCAAATCTCATATCACATTTTAATTTTTGTTTTTAGGAACTACAATTACATTTTACATAGTATCTACACCAGTTCATGTTATAAATAGCTAAGCACAGGTTTCTGATATCTCTGCAACCTCACCACTTCCTCATTTCCTTTTTGATAATAGCCATTCTAATACACATAAAATAACTTAATAGTGGTTTTTCGTTAGTAATGTTGAGCATCTATTCATTGCATTATCAATAATAGGACTGGGGAGGAGGTGTTTGTGTGGGGGTAGTTTGGGTGTTGGTGGCCATGGGGGCTGTGGCCACGGCAGTGGTGATAGTAGGGTGATTTTTAATTTTGAAACACAGTCTTGCTAAGTTACCGAGTTGCCCAGGCTGGGTTCAGACTTGCAGTCCTCCTGCCCCAGGCCAGCCTCCCAGATGCTAAGAGAGTACAAGTGGGTGCCACTGTATGCTGGTTATATTTTTTTAGGATATTTTTCTCAGCTTTTCTGGCCAAAAGTGACCAAGTTTTATACAAAAACAATTTATATAGAATTAGATCATCTTAAATGTTATTGAAATCCATCACTGATTTCAGGGAATGAATGAAAAACCTACAATAAAGCAAAATACTGTTAAGATTATCAAAAAGATCTATGACACGTTAAAACTGAAGAGCTCGATCTAGCTTAGAATTACTACAATGTTAAAAGAATTTTTCCAATTTCTACTTATTTTTCGTATTTTAAACAAATATGACTGCTTTTCCTTCATTAAGTGCTAATTTTAGAGCTTTAAAAGTAAATCAGTGTTGAACTCTTCATCCTCCATAAAAAGCAAATAAATCTAAAAACTAAGAAGAAATGAATGTCTTGTGATTTTAAAATTACTGACCTTCTCTTAGAGTCAGAATATTCCCAAGTATATTCTTTTCTTTATAAAGAATTAGGCAAATTTTACAGCTGCAAAAGAAAGAGGAAGGGATATTTGTCATTGAATCCATTAGAGCAGAATTCATTGTAATAAAATATTTGCATTTGAGATTTTTGTAATAAGCTTTTATTACAAAGAGAATGTGTTGGCTTTATAACTAGAGAAGCAATGTTTACCATTGAATTCATTTCAGCTGAATTTCATTAAGAGAAAATATTTATATTTGAGTCCTTTATAATGAGGTTTTACTGGCTTTTCTATGATCTTTACGTAGCACTTCCTATAACAGTTACTTCTCATTTTAAATCATTGATCACATGTTAAAAGCGATCTGAGAGAAGTTTTACTAAGGATCTATCTTGGATGTGTTTGTGTGTGTGTGCGTGTGTGTGTATTTATGTGTGTATGTGTAGTACGGTATATATCCTCGTGTTCAATTTAAGATTGTGTGAAGACCTTCGTAGAACATCTTGCTAAAGTTCATTGTCCAGTCTTACTCTTTCAGTATTTTGTAGTAGGTATAAGAATACCTCAAGTAGGGTTTTATGTTCTTCTACTTGCAGTACACCAGGATGGCAAACCTATGGCATGGGTATTATTTGTTTTTCTTTTAAGATAAAAGATGTTAATGTATGAGGGTGTTTTTTTGTTTTTTTTTTTTTCTGAACTAAAACTTAAGTATTCAGGTTTAATTGCAGTGTTGGCACTTTGCGATAAGATAAATAAGTGGGTTTTGAGTTGCAGTTTGGGCACTCATTTATAAAAGCTTTGCCATCGCTGCAATATACAGTAGGGACTTCCCTCCTTACAAGATGAGGGATGCATTCCAAGACTCAGAGTAGAAAATTATAACAGTGTGTTAACATGTCTGAATTGCCAGAATTACTACTTTACATAAAATAAAGGATACTTGAGTACAAACCCTGTGATAGCACAGTAGTCCAATATTTTAGAGGGCTACTAAGTGACTAACAGACAGCATACATAGCTTGGATACTCTGAACAAAACAATTATTCTATGTTTTGGGCAAGGTGGAATGAGATTTCATCACGTTATTTAGAACAATACATGATTTAAAACTCCTGAATTGTTTATTTCTGGAACTTCCATGTAATGGAAACTTTTCAGACTGCAGTTGTCCATATCTAACTGAAACTACAGATACAGGAGTATACTTTATCTGGGCCTCCATTTCTCCTTCTGTTTAGTAGGAACTCTGTAGTCTAGCTGCACTATGACTTTTTTTTTTTTTTAGATCTGTGTATCTTTTTAACTGATGTTCATGCTGTGGATTTTTTAAATTTGTTTTTGCAGTGCTGGAGATCAAACCCAAGACCTCTTACATGCTACGCAAATGCTCTGTAGCTCCTAGCTTTGCCACCTCAACCCACATTTTTTAAGTTGAGACCAAGTTTTTAATTCTCGTTTTTCCTTTTCTAGCTGTACGCAGGAGCTATTCTTGAGGTCTGTGGATGAAAACTGGGGAGGTTCCCTCAAGTCCAAGGTAGGCAGTAAACTGTTTCATCATTTAAAAACAGCAATCACAAGAATAGTTCTATTAAGTTCTGAGGAATATAAATTTCTAGGATTGTACTTTGTCAGTAGTACACGAATTTCTTCTTTTTTTATGGAAATAAAGTTTTATAGTAATTAGTAACTATTAGGTTATTGTAAGTAAAGACAACATATGAAATGTATATTTAAAATAAAACATATTGAAGTTGTTTTACTAAAATAACCTTTTTTTGGAAAAGTGTAAGGTAACCTTTCCTTTACCAGATACAATTTTTTAACACATCATTTTAATGTGTATAGCATTTTAAATGTGGATTGATTAAATAAATAAAGATTGATTTTCACAAAACTCTTAAGGAACAATTGTTTTGAGTGTAGATAACAACATGACAGATGATCAAGAAGAGGATTAATCACAGTAAAATTTGATATACACAAGACAGAATCATACATATACCTTCACAGGAAATTTTAATGATAAATAAGTTAAAGGTAATTGTGAAAGTATGATTTTTTAAATGTAACATCAAACAGTGATGGAGCTTTGCATTTCTAAAACAGTTTGGACTAAGGCTTTCTGTGTATCCTTCTGTGTCACTTGAAAATAAGTGTTATGAAATTGAACTGATCTGAAGTTTAAAAAGCTCCTTTTCTTAACTAAAATACATGTTATTTTGATTTGACTTTTGTTGATTTCGCCATGATTTCTTTTCTCTTTAGTATTTTTTAATATTTTTAAATTAGCACATGCGTTTTATTGTTGATCAGAATTTTTTATGATAAAATATTGCTCATTTTGTTGCTGAAATGTATTATAGTACTTGAATATGAGGACATTTTTTGTAAGGCCCTGCATTGACTCTTCTTAGCCTTTGAACAGATTTTTCACTCTTCCCATAAAAGATCCTGCATAATGTATAATGTAGTTGGCATACTGGTCTTTTATCCCTATCAAACTAGGAACTCGCCAACGCCCAGTATTTTAAATTTTTTTTATCATTATTACACCCAAAATCTTCCAAACACTGTTCCTAAGAGAAATTCAGGTTTTTTATTGAATGAATGCATTTATTTATTGACTGTCTAATTCAGTGGAATGCTCACTCTTTGACAAATGGGAATCTGCTAAAAAGCCTTGTTTACATTGGTTATTTATTCTTGACCGATTTTTAGGCTTCTAACATTCCTTATCTGACTGTTTCGTACTTAGAAATCAAACGTTTTCATTGGTCTTGGCTTTGTTATTTTACCTCCAGTCTTCCCAGCTTCTTTATTAAAGTCACTCTTCTTTGTATGTTTTTAATTGCCTTAATTTGTATCTTTTGGGGATGACTCAAATGACTCATAATTTTGTACTCTTGAAGGTTGGTATACCATAGTAAAAAAATTTTGTAAGTACTTCCTAGGTTTCATTTAGCACAGTTGAGAATTTAAATGTCATTTCTTGTTCTGTTCTTATATTGCTAATTCTGGGTGTGGAGTAACATTTTTATTTAGAGTGTATACTTACTGCTAACCAACAACAAAACATCTAATTGTCCATCCGTGTAATTGTATATGTAATAGTTTATGTCTTAATATCTGCCATAAGCTCTGAAAATCAGTAAAACACTGTGTAACTAACTAAGCATTATACGATCAAAAGATCATTGGATCTAGCCAAGTATATTTTGTCTCTTTTCATTTACTTTTCACATGAGTATTTTTGGAAATAGCATAACTCTGTTCTTTAACTTTAAGGCATACATACTTCCTTTCTGTGTCCTTATCCCCACTTGTAGTCTACACAGAACAAGGACATGTTTGTCCTAGCAGTGTGGGCATTTATGAATAATTTTACAAAAGAATAAAGAGTGAAAAATCTTTTAGAAATTTTAGTGAGAATTTAATTTTTTTTTATGGGGCATTTCCTAGCAGTGTGCACAGCGAAACTTAGCTCTAGGAAAATGGGGCATTTCCTAGCAGTGTGCACAGCAAAACTTAGCTCTTAGGGTCCAGTGTAAATGACATGCTAGGAATCTCAAGAAAATGCTGAAACATTTAATCTACTTTTAATCACTTTTGTATATTTGATCATTTTGAAGTATTATTTACATAATTATCTTTGTAACTCACAAATAATTAACTTGCCTGAACATTGCCCAGAAATAGAGTAACAGGTTTAATTTCTTTAGATATTAGGAATCTCCAAAAGATGTCATCAGCTTATTTTTAAGATCTGAAAGTAAATCAGAAGATAAGTTACTTTCTATTTTTCCAAGTTTGTAGACTTTGTTTAACCATTGTATACTACCAGGATTCAGTGAGCTCATTTTCTTCTTTGAATTTCTTCTTTGGATTATTCTTGCTATTTGTAAGGATTATTATTATTGTATCACCTTTATGTTTTCTTAGAAATCTGTGAGAAAATAAACAGGAATTTTACTTGTTTTCTCATACAATAAAATTTATTGTCTTGTAGTTACTGTTAACAATGCACTGAATCCCTTTATACAGGTACCAAAAATGTGTACATCAGGAAAAGGAAAACTTGTGGAAATATTGTAATACTGGGCCAAGGATTTAGCTCAATGGCAAAGTGCTTGCCTAGCAAGCGCAAGGTCATGAGTTCAATCCCCAATACAAAAGAAAAAAAGTGGCTGAGGATTGTGTAGAAAGCTCAAGATCATGAGTTTGATCCCCAGTACCATAAATAAATAAATAAACAAACAAACAAGCAAGCAAACTAAATTAATTGTGACATCTTGAGATTAATATAAGTTACATTTGCCTCTACAATTACATGAGTTCAAAATGGTGGCCATTACCTTCCAGACATTTATTAGTACAACAAACTACTGAAATGTGTATACATTTTGTTGGTGGACTCTGTTTATCTAACATATATTATAGAATTGTTAAACAGCTTACAATTATGATACAAAAGACCAACCTTACAAAAAGGATGATGCAGTAATAAGATAAATTGTTGATATTGCATCATATTATAATTTTATTATTGTTTGACCTGTGTGGTATGAACCATCTCTGAATAGTATTATTATTTTCTTTTTTTAACCTTTCATTAAACATATTTGAGAATCCACATTTTGTTTTCTGCCCATAATGGTACAGAAAAAAATAACCAAAATATCTCATAATAATTAAATAAATCAGAAGATAAATTCAAAAAGAAAATATTTTAGACCTGCATTTTACAGTTAGGTAGCCACTAATCAAGCATAGCTGTTTAAATTAATTAAAATTAAAGAAAATGATCAGAAACTACCATATTAAGCATCAGATATAAAATATTTCCATTAATTCAGGAAGTTCTATTACACAGTGGTACTCTAGACTAACAATGATAATAAAATTTATTAAACAAAATCTCAGACCAAAACCTCATTTGCTAATATCTTGAATGAATTTTCTCAAAATCAGTAACAGTGAGTGAACAATATATATTACTGAAGACAAAAGGGAAATAAGAGACTCTTGTTAGTCATCCTACAAGAAATTGGACCATCCTGTTTTCCTAAAGATCATGTCAATCATACTTTTTTAACTTTTATAACATTTAAAATTTATTTTATAAAGTTTATAAGCAAACCAAAAACTGTAAACAAACCAAAGCATCTATATACAAATATGACTGGAAAAAATGAAGATATAGGCTGTGGATATAGCTTGGTAATACAGTATGTGCTTAGCATGCATAAGGCCCTAATTGGATCCCCAACACCAAAAAGAAAAATAATATGATTGGGACTTGCAAAAGCCATTGAACTTATTCTAACTGGTGTTTGTACACTTAACACTGCATGTTATGCAAATTTAAGATGGCTATTTTATCTTCAACAAAATATTTCATTAAAGATAACAGTGTAAGTACAGAAAGAAAATCCACAGTAATAGTAAGCTAAAACCTATTAGAAATGTTTGCAATCTGTAATCAGTGTTTACAAAATGGCTTTATTCCAAGTTCATATATTACAGCCAATTAACAGTTACATGTGTTCAGGGTACAGGCCAATTTTGGCAGTGTTTACTTTCAAAACCAGGAAAATACAGGATAAATACATGAATTTGAGGCCAATGATTTAGGTCAGCAGCTCAAAGCGCTTACCTGTTAATCACAAGGTGATGAGTCCTATCCTGGTACCAAAAAAAAAATTAAATTCTCACTAAAATTTCTAAAAGATTTTTCACTCTTTATCCTTTTGTAAAATTATTCATAAAAATCATTTAAAAATATAAAATTAACAAAGCTCACTAAACCCAAATGTTGAATGATGATGACAATTTTTCCTTGTATTCTAAAAGTTAAAACATTCCAGTTCCCTTTCAAGAATTTTTCCCCCCAAGAAGTTTTTAAATAAAAAAAGTACATCTTGAGGGGCTGGGCATTTAGTTGAGTGGCACAAGCACCTGCCTAATAACAGTGCAAGATAGTAAGTTTCATCTCTGGTACCAAAAAAAAAAAGTACATCTTGAAAGGGTGCCATCATCATTTGTTTTCCGGGACTTCACTTGCTTTTCGCATATTTAACAACTCATGCAACTGTAGAGCACATTAGATTGGATTATAGTGAGTAATCATTAAACCAGAAGATTATACCAAATAACAATATTCAAATACCAAACATTTTAAAATATATAAAACATTTTATAAAATGTTTAAAAATTCACTATCATGATTTTGCTTATAATCTGTATACTTATGAGAATTTTTACTCTACTGTAAAGTATGCTTACATTGAGAAATTAAATATATTGATCCTCTCAGAACTAAAGTAGAGACCAAAGTCATTGGACCTGCGGAAATTTCTTATTCTGACTGACTGAAGATCCAATGATACCATTGTGTTTTAGTGTATATTTTTGCCATGCTTTTTCAGCTTACTGTCTCAGGCAAAGCATTTGTAGCTGTTTTACCTATATCAAATTCAGATTTCAGGAGTAAAAGGTAAAATCTTATTGCATCCTTTAGATTATGTTGAAGCACAGACTTTTTTTGTATGCAAGTGAATTTTTAAATTTGTGATGCTCCAGTCCTATTTCTTTATCATCCTAACATAATATAATCTGTTTCTGAGGTCAAACTACTATCTGTCGTTAAATTGTTTGAGTTAGCTTCTGTGTTCAGGGCTTTGCTAAATTTGATCCCCAGCAATACAAACAAAAAGAGAAGGAAAGATTAACAGCATTTTTTTCCATTGGTGCTGGCAATTGAACCCAAGGCCTGGTATATTCTAAATACTGGATTAATCAGATGTTTCTTAAAGAATTCAGTTTCCTCACATTCTCATAGAGTCTGTCCAATGCCATGCACATTTAAGTACTCACACATTTGTTAAAAGACTCATTTACTATTAAAATGTGATTGCCTACGCAGTATTTAATACATTTTTCTCCATTCAAAATTACAATGCTTAGGGATATATACTTAGCAAAGGAAAAAGGAACTGATCAATATAGTCATTATGACTCATCTTAGATTCCTTTTAAATTTGTTCACTCATCCTAGCTTAAATGAAAATTATTAAATATGCTAGGCTTGGTTTTGAATATAATGTTTAAGAATAGTATGTTTCCCAGAGAAAGACTTTTTATAGAAAAGGTAAATTAACACAATTAAAGTGTGTTAGATGGTGTTTTACATAGGCATGCATATCTGCCAAACATACAGTTAAAATGCAAGAGGATATCCTAAGATCATTTTCTTTAGGAATTCAGAAGTTTACAGAGTAAACAAGTAGTCCTAAAGAATAAAGTTAATATAGAAAATGTTCTCATCAGCCAGAATAAGAGTTTTAAACTAAATTTTTCAGGGAATTACTAGATCAGTAATCTAAATACCTTCCAAAAACTCCTTAAAAACAAAAACACCATTTACAGTCTTTGTTTTGTTGTCCTAAATAGCAAAGTATGTTCATAATGACAATTCTGTATGCTATTGCCATCTAATTCTGAGATTAGTTCTCAAAGCATATGTGTTGCTTTAAAATCTTGTTTAAAAAAAAATTTTTTTTTTTTTTTGGTATGGAATTGAACTCATGACCTCATGCTTGCCATCAGGCACTGTGCTGCTGAGCTGTATCCTCAGCAACTAAAATCTTAAGAATAAGGTGATGGAAGTTATTTTTTTTTAATGGTATCAAAAGGGCCAGAGTTTTAGCTCAGCAGCATAAGCGTCTGCTTGGCAAGTGTGAGCTCATGAATTCAATTCCCAGTACCCCACCAAAAAAAAAAATTGTGTTAAAAGCTATCATATAGATCAGCGCGAGTTTGAGGCCATTGAGTCCAATACTACTCTGAACTGTGTAGTGAAACTTGTCTCCAAAAAAAAAAAAAAGAAGAAGAAGAAACAAAACAAAAAAGAGCTGGACATGCTGGCATACACCTGTAATCCCAGCACCCAGGAGTCTGAGGTAGGAGATTCATCACAAGTTCACGGCCAACCTGGGCTACAAACCGAGTTCAAGGCCAGCCTGAACTACATAGTGAAACCATCTCAAAAAGACAAAAAATAAAAGAGAGCTGTCAAGTATCTAACTGAAACATGATTCATTTATTTTTTGAAAAACATAAACTTTTAAATATGAACAATTAGACATGATCATTACTGAAACCTTGAAAAACATCAATAAGAACCAAAGAAGAGGGAAATGTTCCTATCATTTCCCCTAATCATTCCTCGGGTATAGCCTTCATTAAAATGATTACAGCTTCTTAAAAGGTTTTAATTAATGCTCCCAGGTTTTTTTCATTTCCAAAGAAAATGGATAAATTTTCTTCTTAATAGCTATAGGGAACAAACTGATCAGCAGCCTGCTATGAATCATTACAATAGTTATACATCAAAGGTGTTTGCTTTTCTTTCACTAAATACTGAACAAGTCAACATGATTTTCAATGATGGTACATGTTAATTTACCCAACCAATAGCCTTTCACATTTATAGGTTATTTCCAGTTTTCCATATTTTGTTATCAGGACCTAAGATGATAGTTTCTTTATATCAGTTGTTTATTCTTCAATAAAAAGTCCTAGGAACAGACCAGTAGTTTTAGAGGCTGTGTACCTTTTAAGACCTCCAGTTTATTTTCCTAAATACCCTTGAGGGGAGGAAGTTTGTGTTTTGTCCCACAACTCACCCATAGCAAAATCTTTCTCCTCCTCTCCTCTCCTGCTTAAATCTTTAATATTCTAAAATCTTTTATAACCAGACGTGGTGGCTTACGCCTGTAATCGAAGCACTCAGGAGGCTGAGGTAGGAGGATCGTTGCGAGTTCAAGACTAGCCTAGGCTACAAAGTGAGCTTAAGGCCAGCCTGAACTGCATAGAGAGACTATGTCTCAAAAAAAACAAAACAAAAAAAAATCTTTTATAGCTGAGCTATACTATCAATTTATTAAGCTCTGAAACTCCCCTTAGAATTTGGGGTTTGACTAATTTGAAAAATTAATGTCTTAAAATATTTAGTCTTTATATAATGTGTCTCCATTTATTTCCATTTATTATTATGTATAAATTTATTTGTGTTTTTTCCATATAGAACACAGTGTTTCATTTGTTAAGTTTATCTTCACTGTTAGTATTGGCCTTTGTAGCTAGCTTGAATTTGGATGTAAACAGTTTAAATCATTTTTCTTTTTAGCTTTTGTCAGAAGTGATAAGCCCAAACTGTTCAGAGGCCTGCAAATCAAGGTAAGATGATTAAAATGGAATGTCTTTTCCCAGTGTTACTTTGTGTCTTTCTGAATTGAAATAAGTATTTGGGTGTTTGGGGCTGTTTTTGTTTTTTTAATTAATTTTATTTTTTTAGAGCAGTTTTACATTTACAGGAAAACAGAAAGTAGAATAGTTCCATGAACTCTTTGGCCCTTATCCTCAACCCTGTTTTTCAGGTTATAATATTTCCCATTGATATGGTACATTGAAGTAATCTTGCTGTATTCATAGTTTGCATTACATCAACTTTTGTGTTGTTAATTCCAGGAGTTTTGCTAAATGGTATATATCTTGTACCCACTATTACAGTTTCACCCATTCTCTGCTCTAAAATTCCCCCGTACACCACAACATTGTTCATCCCTCTCCACTGACAGCTACTGATTGTTTTCCTGTCACTGGTTTTTCCAGAATGTCACATGGTTGTAATCATATCATATGTAGCCTTTTCAGATTGTTTTCTTTCACTTAAAAGTGTGCATATAAAATTCTCCAGGCTCTTTTTCCATGTTTTAATAGCTCCTTTTTATTGCACAACAGTATTCTGTGCTGCCATTTTTTATTCCTCTGTATATTGCTTGAAATTTTTTATGATTATCATTAGTATAACTATTGTAAACCTTAGAGTTTCTATGTATACTTTTTTTCTCATTTAATAAGTACCTAGGAGTGTGATTGCTGAATTATACAATTAAGATCCTTTAATTTAGTAAGAAATTACAAAACTCTTCCAAAGGGATATATCAAATTGCATTTGTACTAGCAGTAAATAAGAGTTCCTGTTGCTCCATATGCTCATCATTAGATATTGTATCCATGTGGAGTTTCAGTCAGTCTAGTGGTATCTTCTTGTTTTAATTTACTTGTTGACCATTTGTATCTTAAATGGAACATTATCTTTTGTGTATTTTAATTGGAGCATTTGGGGTGTTTGGGTGTTGAGTTGTAAGGGTTCTCTATATATTCTGGATTTAACCCTTTGTCAGGTATATGATTTGCCAGTATTTTCTCCTCTCCATCTGTTAATTGTTTCTTTCAATATACAGAAGCTTTCAAGATTTTGTGTCTTATTTGTCTCCTTTTGTTTATTTTCCCACTTTTGGGGGGATTTTTTTTTTTTGCCAATATTTAAGAATTATTTGTATAATTTGAATCCAAGCCCTTTATGAGAGGTGTGTTTTGCCAAGATTCTCTCAGTCTATGACCTTCTTTCATTTACTAAGTAGTGTCTTAATTAAGCACAGTGTTTTCCTTTGGGGGTTGAGGGATACAGCCCAGAGGCCTCGCCTAGCATGCATGAAATCCTAGGTTTAAACAATCTCCAGTACCCCACTCCCACGCTTTTTAGTAGAGTCGAACTTAGTATTTTTCTTTCATGAATTCTGCTTTCCATATTTTTCCTAAAAGCTCCTTGAGAAACCCAAAGTCATCCAGATTTCTAAAAGTTTTATGATTTTGTGTTTTACAATTGGGTCTGTGATCTAGTTTAAGTTAAATTTTGTGAAACATGTAAAATCTTTTAGATTTAGTTCTTTTGCTTGCATGTGGATTTGCATTTGTTCTGGCATTGTTGAAAAGACTCTTTTCCCCATTATATTACCTTTGCTTATTTATCAAGGATCAGTTCATTGTATTTGTGTAGTTCTATGTGAGAACCTCTTAATTTGTTGTGTTGTCTCTGTAATCTTTAACCAGTGCCACTAGAGCTTTTTAAGTCTTGATTGAGGTCAGGTAGTCTTGAGTCCTTTAACTGTGTTCTTTTCCTTCATTATTGTTTTGGCTATCAGATATTCTGTGTGTATAAACTTTAGAATCAGTTTTACACAAAATGATTTGACAGTTTTGATTAGTATTACAGTGAATCTATAGATCAAATTGGGAGAAACTGATACTCACATTGAACCTTCCTAAATGTGAAATGACATATCTTTATAGTTAGATTTCCTTGATTTTTTTCATAACATTTTCCTTGTATAACTCTTAAGCATATTTTGCTAGATTTATACTAAGAATTTCTTTCGTGTGTGTGCATTGCTAGTCAGCCCTGTTACTGTAACAAATACTTGAGACAAATCAACTTAAAAAGACTTTGTAAGCCTAATGTCTGTCGTCTCTTTTTCTTACACACACACACACACACACACACACAGCCCTAATGCCAGCTCCTAAGAGGGTAAAGCAGGAGGATCACAAGCTCAAGGCCAACCTGGACAACTTAATGAGAGCCTCAGAGAGCTGGGATTATAACTCAGTGAAAACCCTGGGTTCAGTCCACAGTACTCCACAGAAAGAAAAGGAGGTTTAATTTGGCTCACAGTTTTAGAGGTTTCTATCTATGACAGTTGTCACCATTGCTTTGGGTACGTAGCTGTACCTTATGGCTGGAGCTCATACATTGTAAAACAAAGCTGTTCATCTCATAACTAGGGATAAAAAGGAAAAAGTTAGAGTCCTACAATCCTCTTCAAGAACATCCCCTCAGTGACTGAAAGATCTTCCATTATCTCTTAAAGTTTCTACTTTCTTTTGGTTAGCTGCATGCTGGAGCCTAAAGATTTAACACATGGGCCCTTGGGGATATTTAAGATCCAAGCTTTACTGGTTGCTAGCATTAGGTTTGTTAAGCCAAGGAAAATTAATGATCCAGTATGGAATTCTATGTTTGATAATTTTTATGATTGTTCTTATACCATTATTCTATCTCATTATTTTGGTCTGCCTCTACCATTAGATTTTTTGACTCATTTGAGTTTGAGAGAGTCTAGCATAATAAATATTTGTTACAATCAATAATAAACCCCAAATAAAATATTCATGATACCAATAGATATTTTTCTCTTTAAAAGTAAAAAATTTTTACTTAATTTTATTAAATCATATATAGTTCTTTCCTGAAAGACTTTCTTTAAGACTTATTGATTGTGATATTATATCTAAAAGCTTTTTTGGTTACTGTTGCATTTAATAATCTGTTTTGATCATCTGTGAGACTGAGAAGTTTCTTTCTAAGCAGAAGAAAGTGATGATATCCTTCTTTTTTATAGTATGTTCGTGGTTCAGACCCTGTGCTAAAGCTTTTGGACGACAATGGGAACATTGCTGAAGAACTAAGCATCCTGAAATGGAACACAGACAGTGTAGAAGAATTCCTGAGTGAAAAGTTGGAGCGCATATAAATCTTCCTTACATTTTGTCCTGTCTTTTTGTTATCAAATGAAATATTACAGCACCTAGAAAATAACTTAGTTCTGCTTGCTTCCATTAATCCATCTTTTATTGTGAGACATTAAACATCTAATTAAAAACTGAAGTGGCAATACAGTCCATGACATCTTAGGAGTTGACAAGACTTAACAAAATTCATTTTTTAATAAATTTCTGTTCTGCATTTATTGACACCACTAACAAAAGTGCTTTGTAACAGTCTTGTGGTTAATTATGCAGGTGATAGTTTTTGATCATTGGTCCAGTCTTATAAACAACAGGTTTTCAAATTAGTTTGGTTAATAAAGGAGATTATTTGGGTACTGAAATAATCTGTCTTCTACAATTAATGACAGAAAACTACAAAGCAAATAAGATATACTAAGCCTCAACAGATTACCTACCCCTTAGAACCTCTCCTATTTTTGTATTGCCTAATTTTCTTTTTAATGGAAATATTATGTATAGTTTATAATAGTTGTACTGCATAAAACTTTGTAGCTTCTTTATTATGAAATTTTGAAAGTCTACGGTAAGAATGAAACAGTCACAAAAATTTGCATTAATGAGGACTACACAGAAAACCTTCCTAAGGATTTGTATAGATCTGATGTTTGGCAAATTTTTGTTTTTACATTCTTATAAAAAAGTCATGTTTAAAAATTATACTGGTAAAACCAAAATATAAATAAAAACTTCCAAAAATCTTTCTGAATTGAAATTATTGTGGTTTATATTTTAATGTTTCAAAATGATTGTGGTATTTTTATTTACAATGTTTTTAAATCTTTTGGGGAGGCAACTGGGTCTTGTTTTGTACCTCAGGCTGGCCTGGAACTCACCATCGTCCTGTCTCAGCCTATAGTATGCTGAGACTACAGGCATGCACAACCACTCCCAACTTAAAATTAAGTGTATTTTTAAAGCCAGCAAGAGAACAATTAACAGACCTGTGTAATAAGAAATTCTGGCAAACAAATTGTGGTCTGCTTTGATCATTGGTCGCAGTGGGGTGGGCTCTCATTTTGATAGTACAAGGCTCTGGTTAATGCGCCACTAATTCCTAGTGGTTATTGCTACTTCAAAACAAGAAGCCAACTGTGGACAGTGGGAAAAACAGGAATTGCCGCCACATACAAAAGAAGAGTGGTATTGAAGGATAAAACTTCAAAACATCTGAGATCCACATAGAAAATTAATTGGCCTGGTTTCTGGGCAGAAAGAGCCAGTTAAATCTGACACGGGGTTTGGAGTCCTAGGATGAAAAGAAGGCTAAAAAGTCTATTGTATTCAAGTTATTATGAGAGATCAAAGAGACTGAAGATCCCCGCAGTATTGCAGAGCTTAAAGTTGTAAAGTCTGTGAATGAAAGGGGTCTACCAGGCCCCTCTGTCTTAATTGGGTGGTTCAAGTTAATCAGCCAGTTCCAAGTGTTTTTTACCAATTGCAATCAAAGAGCAGCTTTTTAAAGAAACAGCTGCTAATTACAAAGACGGGTATAAATACTGATCCAAAAGTACCATTGTATAGCCACATTCTGATATCTGATTAAGCTTATTCAAATTCACAAACAAGGATCTGTAGTAGAAATTTGATATTTATGGCTTAGCTTTCCCTGCCAAATTATGTTACTAATAACCTAAAACAGTTAATTTATCGGTACATTTGTAAATTTAGCAAAAGCCTTTTGTAAGGAACTATGAGCAAGAACTATATCTTAAGAGAATTTGAGGCTTAAAATCCATTCTTAAGAAGCAGAAAATACTTTTGAAGGCAAATACTGCAACATTTTAGAAATTAAGGAGTTACAGCTCAGTAGTAGAGCACTCACCTAGCACACACATGGTTCTAAGTTTGATTCCCAGCACCACAAAATAGTTTAATTAGAATGAATTTTGGAAGTTAAGGCTGATGGTAGCTAGGATACAAAAACAAGTTAATGAATACAGTATATGGGAAGTAGTGTGGGTGTCGTGAGCACAAGTGAGTGTTTCTCATTTGGAAATTAAAATACCATTTGAAATTCAGTATGGTGGTGCACACCTGTAGTCCAAGCTATTTGGGAGGCTGGAACAGAAAGACTTAAGTCCAGCCTGGGCAACACAGACCATGTCTTACATAGAGCTGGAGCCATAACTCAGATCTCCAGTTCATCCCTAATACACAAAATAAAACCAACATTCACTGTGATGACAGAGGACTCTTGGAATTATCTTAACAATATGTGATCAAAAATACGGTGAGTGCTGCTACCAAGTGCCAGCCAGTAAAAGGCAGGCTCATAAAAGCGTGGTGTGTGCTCTCCCACCTGTTTCATCAGATTGGGCACCACGCAACTTCTGGCCCCTCCCCAAAGTCAAAATGACTGAAAGGTAAACATTTTGAACCAATTCATGACAATAACCACAGCAACACAACTAAGGACACCCATGAAAGAAGACTTCCAGAACTGCTTCAGAAAGTGCAAAGAATGATGAGATAAATGTTCAAAGTGAGAGTATTTTGGGGGGGATTAATGGTAATGTGTCTTTTAAATGGAAAGATTCATTGTATTTCTTTCTCTCACACCTCTTTCTCAAAGTTGTCCAACCGATGCCACAGTTTAATTTAGAATATTTCATCACTCAAAAAAGAAATTCTGTACTCATTAATGCCTCCTCCACACTGATCCCACCAGTTACAGGCATCCACTATCTGGATTCTCTGTAGGTTTGCTATTCTGAATGTTCCATGTAGACTACAGGAATACCTTTGCTGGGCATTTTTCAGTTAGTGTATCTTGAATGGTCATTTGTATCAAAGCATATATTTGGCCTTTTTATAAGCAGATGATGTCCCTTTAGGGCCAGCTGTGCCTGTAATCCAGCACTCGGGAAGCTAAGGCAAGGGGATTGAAAATTTGAAGTCAGCCTGTGATACCCTGCCTTAAAAAAAAAAAAAAAAGAATGTCTCTTTGTATAAATGTAGCACTTGACTATTGCAAAAAATGCAACTGTATACCTTGGTAGAAGTTTTTATGTGCAAATTTTCTATTTGTCTTAGAAACACATTGCGGTGGAATTGCTGAAACTTGCAGTATATCTAACATTTTTCCTGTGCTAGAGATCTAACCCAAAGCTAGGCAAGCATTCTGCCCTTATGTTACACCTCCAGTTTCTGCCATCCTATCGTACCATCGAGAGCAATTTAGCTGCAATAAGCACTTTGCTCTTCACTAGTCTAGACTGTTATTTAAATTTTTGAATGGTATTTTTGTTTTCTCAATTTCACCTGCCTTTTCTGCTTTCTGCCAGTTTACTTTTCCTCTTCACCTTCAGTCATGGAAAAAACCCTATACAGTCACATGTGGTCAGAGGCCAGTGTTTTAACAGTTTTTTAAAAACAAAAATACATAATCACAGTTACAGTTAAAACAAGAGAAAAAGGTACAGAATTAGAAAAGAAAGGAGTTTAGGGATCATTGAAGATACATTCAAACTTAGGCCTAGCAGATGAGCAGAAGCTATCCAAGAATAGTGAACCAAAATACCTGCTAATCAGGGAAGAGCATGTTCCACCCCTGACCTAGGAGAAAGCATTTCCCACACACCTGAAAGAAAACCAATTGTCTGGAACCTAGCAAGCTGGGAGAAGAATAATAGCAAATAAGGTTGGGAAGGTAAGCAAAGAAGGTGCAGTTCCTAACATCTGAACAAGTTAGCTAAGAAGTATTCTAAAGTTCCATTTAGAGTAAATCCAGAAAAGGAAATGCCTTTAAACAGAGGAATGGCTAATCCAATCAAATCAACCCTGCCAATCATGAATAATTTGCAAGTAATTATGCCTATATAAGCACACACAAGTGTTTTAATGCTTTCACTAATAACCAATAATCTTTTAGGAGCCTGGTCTATATAATTGTTCTCTCCCACTATCAACTTGCTTTGAAGGAAAAAAGACAAGCCTAAGTACAAATGTTAAATTGAGCTTTCAGTGTTCATTTATACTCAAAGAATTAGAATATTCACTAGTTATGTGAGCTAAAGGGAAGTGCCTATTAGTTCATACCGTGGACACTACCCTATTTTTGTTTTTGTTGTTGGACTCAGTATTTACCAGTCTTTCTGTGCTCAACCTCACTGTAACACACCAAGGTTTCTTGGGGCTAGTTTTATACATCCAGACTTTCAACCCATGTTCCTATTTCTTCTTGTCTGGTCTTCCAGATCATGAATGTATGTGACATATTTAGATTACTCTTTTTCTAGATTTTGAAATTTATTTTGACTTAACTGGTGTTTCTGTTTCTTCTTTTGTGGCTTGAATATCTAGTTGCTGACCTACAGCCTCTTAGAGTATTCTGGTGCAATAGAGAAGCCAAAAGTACAAAATGAACAGTTTTATTGAGGTGAGAACATGGAAAGGAGCACACAACCCATGGCTGCTGGGCTGTCTCCTTCAACCGGATACGGAGAGGCAGAAGATTATGGTCGGAAGTGGCACATGAGGCGGATATTGATGACATGTGAGAAACTGATTGGAATTCTCTGTGCGTGCAAACAGGAAGGTGTGTTGCAATTAGGGCTGAAGAGAAGCAGGAAGTGGTAAGCGTTCCTGCTTTGGCCTTTTACCACGTTAGACCACCGCCATAATTGTACAGTAATTTGTACTAGGGTAAGAACCTTTCACAACCCAAACACTTAATTTTTTCATTTTCCTGCCTAACCTGGTCCTATGTACAAGGTTAAGGTTAGTACCTTAGCTATACTTCTAGTCTAATATCTGTTACAGATTAACCACTCCAAAACTTAATGGTTTAAAACAATTATTTCTTTTGCTCAAAATTTGGGCAGGGCTCCATGAGGAGACATCATCTCCGGTTTACAAGAGTATCAGCTGCAACAGCTCAACTAGGGGTAGAGGATCTACTTGTAAGATGAATCACACCACTGGCAAAAGAGCACTGGGTATCAGTTCCTTTCCATTAGGCAGCTTGGGCTTCCTCACAGCATGGTGACTGGTCTTCAAAAGTAAGCATCTAAGAATGGAAACTGCCAGTTTGTTAAGGTCTGGGCCCAGAAATGGCACTGTCAATTCTAACATCTATTTGTCAAGAAATCACAAAGCCCCTAAGCTGGGGGAGCAGAGACTTAATGTAGGGATGTTGTATTAGCTTTTTATTAGTATGACAAGACACCTGGCAAATTGATCTAAAGTAAGGAAAGGTGTACCTTGGCTCATATTTTCAGTCCATGGTAACATGGCCTGTTGGTTGTGGGCCAGTGGTGAGGCAGTAGATCATGGCAAGGACCACATGGCACAGGAATTACAACCAGAAAGAGGGGGGCAGGAAAAGACTGGGATCCCAATATTCTCTTCCTTGACTTTCAGTGACCTAATTTCTACTAGGTCCCATCTTCCAAATGTTCCACCACCTCCCAATAGCACCACAGTCTGGGAAGCACATGGATTCTTGGGTACATTCAAAATTGAAACTATAACATGTATCAAAAAATTGTGAGGTTGTGTTTTACATCTGCCACATCTACTCATCTACAGCCCAGTGCATCTGGGTGATTTTTTTTTTTTCTGTTTTTCTTTAAGAATTTTTCTTACTTCAGACTTGCTTTTAGGACTGCTTTAGAAATTCTAACACTGGGCATGGTGTCGAACACCTGTAATCCCAGCACTTGGAAGGCTGAGGCAGGAGGATCAGCACAAATTTGAGGCCAGTCTGGGCCACACAGTGAGTCCAAGGCCAGCTTGGACTACATAGTAAAATCCTGTCTCAAAAAACCAAATGAGTTAATTAATTAAAATTTAAAAATGTTGTGAGCTGCTGCATGTTCTTCCTGGTCTATCCATTAGTAAGGCATTCCAATGATTTAAATACGAACAATAACTTGCCTCCTAGATTTGTAATCGGAGCAAAGCAATTTGAGATTTGCACTGATAAGATAATTTTCATTGCAACAAGACTATATCTAGGTTTAACACAAGACCTTCCTGACTCTCAAATGCAACTGATATAAGATACCTGCCCACTCTCCCTGTACAAGTCACTGACATGTAATTGCTATAAATGAATAATATATTCATGAGTACAATGGTTTGTTTTAAATAGTCGGACATTTATTTTGGTTAGGCTCTACTACCCAGCTATATGGTCAAGCACAAGGCTAGACATTGCTGTGAAAGCAAGTTTTAGATTTGGTTAGCCTTTATAATTGATAAATTTTAAAGCAAAGCAAATTAGCTACCTGCACGATGCAAGTAGGCCTCATTCAACTAGTTGAAGTTTTTAAAAACAAAGACAAGTTTCCCACAGTAGAGGGAATTCTGCACTAAAACTGCAATGTAGTACCCCTATCTGAGTTTCCAGCCTGCTGATCTCCCCTAGGGATGTCTGACTCAAAACTGCAAATAGCCAGGCATATAGCTCAGTGCCATAGTGCCTGCCTGGCAAGCACAAGGTCCTGAGTTTGATTCCTGCTACCAAAACAAAACAAAAACACTGCAAAAACCAACCCTTGCCTGAATTTCTAACCTGCTCTACTGTACTACATATTCTAGACTTCACAGCTACTACAGTTGTATGAGGTAAATGCTTAAAATAAGATAAAAAAATCCTTAGAGTTTATTTATGCAAAGAGATTCTGTTGATTCTATTTCTCTGGGGAATATTAATTCACCTCTCACAATATTCTGTGCAGTAATGATTAACTTTCATTTAAAAAGTTTGCAAGAAAAGATCACCACAAGTTGAGACTATTGGAGGCTCCATATTCAACCTACATTTCAAGACTGTCATCTGTGATATTGAACAGAACTTTCACAGATTCCTCCTCAGAGCCATTTAGCCAAACTGCCTTTACCAAGGTGGTGGTGTTTTCCTCATTAGCAGTAACATATGGGATTGTGTTTATGTTTGGCTGTACATAGGATATATCATCAAAGCACATTAAGTGAGTCAGTTAACACTGTTTACAAGGAAAGATTTAACAGATGTAAAAAAAAAAATAATAATCTTTTGAATATAAACAATGATGCTGATAGATTCAACAGCCAACACTGGTTTCAGAACTTTCTGAAAAGCAAAACAATAGTGCAAAAAATATGTTCTGTATTTGATTTGCAAGCAGAAGTGAAAAAGTTAATGAGTAATAACCCAGCTCTGGAAGAAATACCTCTTGTCAAATTAACGTAATCTTTTTCAACAGAGTTATTGGTCTGTTAGAACAGGAAGAAGTGATGGATGTAATCTGCCCTCTATGTAGCTAGGTATTATATCCTGTCTGACATTACATAGATATTTGTAAACCAGAAAAATACAATCTAACACCTCAGTTCTTAAGTGAGTACATTTGAGAATGCTGAAGGATTTGTTCTCAGTGATTTTCAATAGATCACCATCAACATTGAACAAAGCAAATGGCATCTCCAGGTTTTCATTATGACTAGACTGTTGCTGGAATCATGGTACTTCCAATGAGTAGCCAAGACATGAACAAAAGAATTTCAACAACTGGGGATTCTCTTACTCTCTGTGTCATTTTACCCTTAGGCACTTTTTCCCTTCCCTATAACTTCTGCCACAGCAGACTATAAATTTGCTTCTGTATCTCACACTTCTTGTCAGTTATCTGCCCTCTTTTTTTATGAGTAGTACTCTAAACCAGTGAATACACTGAAAGTTTGGTCCTCTATGCTCTGGACCCCAGGAGACATCTACAAAAGCAAACAAACACACACATTATCAAATAGCCTTAGATGTCTGGGTGTAGTGCTTGTACATTTATAATTGTAGTACTCTGGGGAAAGATGAGGCAGGAAGCTTGTGAGATCAAGGCCACCCGTCTGAGTAAGATAAGCATGTTGGCATAGTTGGTTTCTGCTGAGTCCTCTCAGCTCTGCTGTCCTCACATGATCTCCTTTTTATTTGTGTATTTGTGCTTTGATCTCCTGTTTCTGTAAGGACAGTGGTCATAAAGGATTACTCACCATCTAGTGACCTCTTTAACTTCATTCCCTCATTAAAAACTCAGTGTCCAGGTACACTTACATTCTGAAATACTAGGATTAGAAAATGAAAATGATACAAATAAACCCGTACCACTGCCAGGAACCAAATTTCAGGGGAGTAGGGAGAAAATTGAGTTAAGGGGAAATTGGGAGGTGAGAAGTAAAAACAAATGGAGAAATTTAAAAAGATAAAATGGAGCCAGACTGGATTTGACTGCTCATATTTTTGGGGGGTGAAGGTGAGGGGGTGTGTTTACCAGGGATCAAACTCAAGACCTCATGCTTGCCAGGCAGGCGCTTGTGTGGCTGAGCTAAATCTCCGGCCCCCAGACTGGACTTGAGCATCAAAGTTTTAGTCTGAGAGAAATTTGAGTGGCATAAACTGAGGGGAAGATGCCACTAAAGGAGAAACAAGTGTTGGCGAGAGAAGATGAGTCACATGTGTAAATGGAGAGACAGGGCTGCACTTTTCAAAGGGAGAGAGCCTGGAAGGAAGGAGGCAGGCGAGGATGGGCAGGACCAGAGCAGAAAGATGAGGCAGGAGGACAGCACAAAACGCTGAAGGACTTCAGCTTTCTCAGCATGTGGTAGGCAGAGTCATTCATCAGGATCCAGAAAGCAGACACAGTAAAAAATTGAAATGGTTGCCGAGAAAAGGAGAGAGTGAATTAGGATGAATCTGGAGTGGGCTGATCTTCTTAATGGAGTCAAACTCTGGATATTCACTGATTTACTGTGCTACTTTAGCTAAATTATGTAGTTATTCTTTGTCATGTTATTCTGCTATGCAAAATACAGTTAATGTCTTTTGTACACACAGCACATTGTTGTGAACTTAGGAAAGTAGTTACATTTTCAGTGACAATATTAGTATCATTTTGCTTCTTGCACTAGCATCCGACACTAGCACCTGCTTTATCATAGCTTCTAACTTCCCAGCTTTGTTACTCAGGCTTCAGCTGGGTCATTTTGCAAGGGTTCAGTGGTCTGTGTGGATTTGATGATAGTACTCCATTTTTCATTCAAAAGCTAAGCAGGAGGTCTTACCTTGAGTATTTAGACTTAACTATTTCCAAAACATTCCAAATAAAATCTGTTTTTCTTCAAACAAAGAATACATACACATAACAATGCATTTTCAAATTGAAATAGGTACTATTTTATTATTTGCTAGGGATAATCTCTGCTCTGCTCAAAGCTGGTTTTTAGGATTGTAAATTGAGACTAGTCTTTGGCTCTTAACTTATGGAGAAGGGAGCCTGGATTTCCGGAAAGTAGGAAGTCTTGTAAAATGCATTAATGGTGTTATAGTCATTGATTATACAGAGAACAATTAGAATAAGGACATGGAGTTTACAATATTTTTATGATGTCACCCAAGATTAACACAAAAAAATGCAGGAAATCTATCCACATCACTAAAGACATAGAATATTCAGCCAAGAGCCTGAATCCCACAGCAATGTCCCACATGAGTCCAAATAAAGACCCAGAGCTCACAACAATGCCTCCCATGAGTCCAATTGGAAGCCTAGAGCCCATAAGAAGGACTCACACCAGTCTCTTTTACAGATCTGTGCTGGGAAGGCCCAAAGGTCAGCGGTGGAAGCCAGAAAGTCTATGCCAGCGGGGTGAAGGAGCTGTTCTGGTAGGTTGAGGGTTCTCCGCTGGAGCCAAGAAGTCACACTCACAACCACTCCAGGACTGTCCTGAAAAGTACCACAGCCATCCTCAGTGACACAGAGGCCCCGAGCTCCTCTGATGACAAGCACAGTTGAGTACATGCCAGGAAGCCAGCCTGACGAGTTCATCCTGGAGACCAAGCAGTACATGTCTTCCCCTCTGGAGCCAGGAAGCAATGCTTGATGTGAAGACCAGAGCTTTTTCAGGAGAACCAATGGCTCAAACAGCAACTCGTACAAGAACCAACAATACCTCAATATCTTAATGGAACTAACGTGAATAACTTCTCCTTCTCCATGTCTCCATTTATGCTGGCAACTTTCCTCAGGTGAAACATCTATGCCCAGCACCATGCTGATGTAATCCAGCTGGCGTTAAACTGACCACCCACTTTCAATCCATAACAAATGGCTTCCAGAACAGGTCCAGTTCCTTGAGTCAAGAAATTGACATGTTATCTACTTGGCATCTCTTTCATATTCCCCAGTGACCTTGGTTAAGGTCTTTCCATTAGCCATAGACTGGAAAAGATCATTACTTATCAGTGGGAAAGTTGGATTTCAAGTCAGAATCATGATTCTATAGTAAAAGCGACACTAACTATTAATCCCACTTTAATTCCTTAACCTAATTATGTTTCTGTCCCAACTCTACCATCTTCACCATCTATAATCTTATTTGCGAATCCTTCTATCCTCATCCATTTGAATTTCATTATGAATTTCCCTCTATGTGGAAACGCACTCTTGTATCCAAAACACTGTTCTACCCCACTTTTTCTTGTCTTTCCTGTTTACTCCTTCTATGCTTACCCACCAGGATACTGCCCATGTCTCAAGGTTATCTTGTTGTCCCTCCCCTGCCTACCAAATAGTAGCCAAGTGCAGGGTCAGATAGAATCAAGAGGTTATGGCGGGAACTTGGGTAAAGAGAAACAGTCCCCATATCAAGAAACCCACAACTGAAAGTTTTATCATGGCCAAAAACCACTTCATGAACTGTGGTCTTGCAGCTGTTTAGAGACAGAACTGTTCTCAGAGCCAGGTGTTTCTGTCTAGGTCAGCACTCATTCATGGAGTGTTTTACATGGCATTAAACCTCTGCATAATAAAGCATAATCCTTCCCGACTTTAACTTCAGGGACTTTGGTAAGTCCCTCAACATAATTTGCTTTGAATTTGTAAAATAGTCTTCTCTGGAGATTCACATACATTTATTTCTCAATATCATGCAAACTACCTGTTACTAAATGACATAATTTTCATCTTCAAAATTTCCAAAGGGCCCTTTTAAAAAATTTTTTATTTTGTTTCTCTGACTTAGAAGTATCTCCTCCTGGCTTCCTGCGCATCTCTCCCATCTGTGACACCCACCCAGAGTGTATTTATACTGCTACATCTATCATTTGTGCACAACTCAGAAGAGAACATCAAAGCTTCCTTTACTCTGTCTTCGCCCTCCTGGAAGATTCTATTTTCCTGAATTTAGCAACCACAATTAAGTATTTTCTTAACATTCTTTCTCACCAATGAAAAAGATTGTTTCAATGAAGAATCTAAATAAAAAGCCTATATCTGAAGGTACTTTTCCTCTCACATTCAGGGTAGACTTTTTTAAAATTTTATTTTATTTTTGAAATAGCAGGAGAGTATTTTTCTGAGACACTTCTTGAAATGACGTACAACTTTACAGAGTAATTTTCATGTTGCTGAGGCTGCTGTGAAGACATGATGGGAATTACTCTCGAGTAAAGACGATCGAGACGCCACTCTTCTCCATGATGTGTTATCAGAAGCTCAGCAGGGCCATTTCAGTTTGGTTCAAGAATGATGAGTCCCATGTCGGGCATGGTATCACATGCCTACGATCCAACCCTCTGGGAGGTGGAAGCAGGAGATTCTCAAGTTCAAGTCCACCCTGGGCAAGTGAGACCCTGTCTCAAAATAAAAGATAGAGAAAATGTGTAGCTTGGTGCAAAGGCCCTGGGTTCAATCCTCAGTGCTGCAAACAAACAAAATATCACTGGTCCTCACTTGCAGGGTTCTAAACAGTAACTGCCCTGAGCTTGAATAAATGAGGACCCAGGTGTTTGGGGTATCAGACAAAAGCAGACACAGGATTGTGTTATGGTTTGTATCCAGATGTCCCCTCAAAGCCTCATGAAGTCATGGAGCTAGATTTAAGGGCATGAGTTTGATTAAGGGTATGGCTGGGATTAAGAATATGAGTGCTACACCCACCCTAGGGCAGGTGAGCTTGCATACAATATAAGGGACAAAAAGAATTCTCCTCTCTCCTCTCTCTCTCCACTTAGTCTCCCTCCCATCTCACTCTACCTCTTGCTTTCTGTCTTCCTCTCTCCCTTGTTGCTTTTGCTGTCTCTCACCACCATGACTGTTGCCCTTCTGCCATGCCACCCTGCCTTGGAGCCAGTCAATTATGGATTGAGAACTCTATAAACTGTGAGCTAAATAAACCTTTCCTTGTTTAACCTTGGGCATTGGCTATTTTGTCTCAGCAATGAGAGAAAACAAAGACACCTTTTCACACTCATGTTGGCCTCTATTTCTATTTGTCTTACCTCAATCCCCTCTTTATATCACAGATAAAAATACCATGCATTCCTGTTGAATCTTGCCTTGAAGCAATCACATCATTTCCATCTCCTTTCAGCTCACTGACCTGCCCTTTCTCTCCAACTAGCCTCTAACAATTGACACAAATAAGTTCTTTTCCCTCAAACTGGCATTTTCAGCATGTTCTCTTAGTACACACCACAAGGCTCAGTCCAGAGCCTGACACAAAAGAATTTCATAAATGCTGGTGAAATTAAAAGAAATGTTCATTCACAGGGTTATGTCTTATTCCACAATTCTGTCCATCAGGAATGTCCTCACTCTTCATCTTTCCAAGAGAGATTATTAGCCTTAATTTTCAAACAGAGCATTTCAAGCTTGTGCGATGCACTTTAGCATTTGATTATATCCCACCTTGGCAATATTCTTTCCATCTTCCCATAAAGATGCTGTTGCCTGTGGAGTTATCTGCTGCTCCTAGCAGATATTGTTGCTCAGTGAACACTGAAACTGGTTATAAGAAGATACTTAGATATGCTCTTTGCAACTTGCCAGCAGGAACTCTGTTGTGTCTTGAAGATCAGTACCGTAAAGTTCAGCTTTCAAATAAATCAGCTTAATTCCAGGAAAATCTGAGTAACTCCAAGACATTAGTCAGGAAGGATAGAACAAGCATTCTTGATCCAAAGAACATGAGATCTTCCATATATATAGCAAAGTCATCTTCTAAGCAGAGTGATAAATTCACTTGACGGGAACATGGGAGCCTGTCTTTTCTAAAGATTCCACTCTTCCCCTGCACATAACACATCCTCATCCACTTTTTACAAGAACTAAATAAGAAATGTTCCAGAGGCTCTTAAATTTTGAAGAATGATGGCTACCGGGATCATTTTGTCTGCAGTAACTCATTTTGGTCTCTTCTTGGACTGTCTGCTCTGGGTCAGACGCATGGGATAGTTGTTTCTCCTTTGTGACAAGGAGATAAATGTCACTTAAAATACAACTTTCGTAGCTGTGGCAGATGACCCCGAACAACTAGCAACTGCAGAAAAGGATTTTTTCTTCTTCTAAAAGTATTCATTTGATGGCAGGAGTGGCCAATTTCTCTACCATCCAATTAAGTAAGGTCATATTTTATTTAACAGAAACATATATCAGTACTCTTTCCAATGTAGTGATATAAGTCTACCTCAGACTAGCCTAAGTCAAAAAGGGAATTTAATGGAACACCTAACTAAAAAGGCCCAAGGTTGTCTGGCTTTGGCAGGAGTTGGCAAACTATAGCCCATTGCCTGCTTTTGTGAGTTGTTCTATTGCTCATGGCTACACTTACTCTTCTACATATTTTGAAAGGTCTCTTTAAAGCCACACCACTTTCCAGAATGTTTGCCAGTCCCTGGCTTCAGGGCACAGATGATGTCACCAGGATTCTCCTGCCATCCTTGGCTATGATCTTTCTCCAAGGTGATTTTACTCCTGGGCTTCATTCCATGCTGATATTTCTTTCTGCTAAGTCCCAGCTGAAAAGAATATTGTTTTTCTGGTAAGTGCTGAAAAAGCTCTTAAATTTAACCTGACAACTTGGGTGAGGTGCCCATGCTTGGATCGATGCCTTCTAGTAAAGAAGAAGGAATCACACTTACTGGCTTGGCCAGGGTCATACAGCAGCCCTGGTGCTGGTGTTGAGTCAGCCACACCCAGGACACATGGATGGAGAACAGGATGAGGTCCAAGGGGACAGTCGCTTGGAAGGCAAGAGCAACAGATCTTATAAAACTCCTCCACCTCCAGGTAGTTCACATTCTGATCTTGGGCATTTCTCAAGGCATGTCACTGAGACTTCACGTGGTCATAGAGACCTTTAAAGCAGTTATTACTAATAACAGTGGCACTTATTAATGCAGTTTTCTGTAAGGTACTGTAGCAAATTCTTAAGAAACATTATTTGTGTATCCTTCAACAGCTCTATGACGTAGGCATTTTAATTTCCATTTTAATAGTGAGGCAACTAGAGATGAGGGATTTAACAAAATCTGTCCCTAAAGGGCTGGACATATAACATAGTAGTGAACTTGTCTAGCATACATGAGGTCTAATTGCTAGCACTGCAAAGAAGCTTGCCCTAAACATTTCAGAGTAGGAATTAGAAACATTAGAATAGAAGAGAGAGTTTGGGGTATTAATTTCCTTGACTCTGTGGCTGAGTTCAAAGACCACAGCTCCTGTCCTCTCTTTCAGCTCTTTCTGGGTTTGGGAAACCTCTCCATTCTCTGGCTGCATCTTATCTGGGGATGTGATGGCTCACTGCCATTGCTAACCCAGGGAGGCTGAGCCATGCTTTGTTTCTGCTGCAATGAAAATGTGTCTTATTTCTGTTCATACTTTGACAACAGTCCCTTCTTTAGATATTCCTCATTCACACATGTTGAATGGGCCATAGGGGCTGGGGGTTTAGCTAGCTCAGCAGCACAAGCGCTGAGTTTGTGAGTTTGATTCCCAATACAAAAAAAAAAAAGAAGAATAAATGGGCCATCCAACTCCTGACTCTATAATCTGTTAAAACTTTAGAGTCCACGATACTATGTACAGTAAATGTAGGTTCACCTGTCTCACTTTCATGTCCATTCCCACACTGTTTGAATGCTTGCCAAGTGTCAGGCACAGCTGACAGAAGATAGCACTTTCAGCTCCAACACTCTTTCAGCCTATGGCTCAAAACCCCTCATCAAAAAGTATGTCAGCATTGTTGCTGTTGTTATTTCCTTAGCAGAAATTGTGTGTGTCTTGTAGGAGGAAGACAGCCAAATAAACTGACATGTGGCTATTGTTTTTGTCAAAACACCTAAGAGTAAACATCTTTTCTCAGTCAGCGTTGGTTTTATTCCTTCATGTCTTCCTTTAACAAACATTTATGGAATACCTAAAATGTGCTAGGCACTGAGCTTGACCCTTGATATAGAGGCCAAGCACAGTGACAAGGATTTCAAGGACTCATAAATGAGAACTTTACCTACCGCATTCCTTCAAGAGGAAATGTCCTCTCCCAGAATGGTTCCCTTGCAGATACTGAGACATACCTCAGTATTACAGAGGGCTCAGCATCAATTTTTCAGTAGGGATTGGGATGGAAATGTATTAGATCTGAAAATAAAATTTACTGTTGCAATGCAATCTGTCTCCAAATATTGTAAATTCTCCTTCATTCTGATTCAGATTTTAAGTAATTCACTAAGGTATCCATCTTTGCTATTGATTAAAACTTCTAAATGTGACAGCTCCTTCCTCTGCAGATTCAGAGTGTTTTTCATTCATGTAAGGAAACTAACTCAAAATTTGAAATTGGTTGGCCAATACAAATATGTACAGAACTAAAATATAATGAAAAAATGCAAGAGCATTCAGACATTGATGCTCAAAGGAAGAAGGCATTCTATTCAAGGTATTAAGGAACTGATTTGCAATTTTGAGGAACAGGTAGGATGGGTAGGGAGAGCTTGGCAAAGGAGATCAAATGTTCCAGATCAAGAGTAGCTTGTGACCACAGGACTGCAGAAAGGAAAGTACAGAATGTGCCTCTGATAGCATTTGTAGCTTATTTTGACCAGAACGCAGATGTGGGAGACATTGAACAATCTAAACCATTTATACATCTAGTCTAGTAGAAATGATACTGCTCAAAAAGCTTGGAGAATAACCCTTTTCAGCTGTTATCCCATCATTTGTGATATAATAAAACACATATATAGGACTAAGGTCAGGAATAAATGATGCAACACACATGAAACACTTTGCTTAATACTAGGTATTATTTACTGGTCCACAATAAGTGGTCCATGAATAATAATTTTTACTGAGGACTTACCACGTTAGCCACTGTGTAAACGCTACATATATTGATACATCTGATTTTCAAAACCTCTGCAACCCCATCTTACAGATAAATAACCTGAGTCTTCATTTTTATTTTTGTCACAAATACGTGATGTCACTTCATGTCGCTTGACTTGTGAATCTAACTCTCAGTGTGTGGGACTCTCAAGGCATCTTCTAACTCAGGTTCCCATAAATGACAGATTCTCTTTTTCTCTTTTAGATTACTAGGAAGAAATAAAAGCTTCTTTCTTTAAAGACATACTGAAGATTTTCTTCTCAGTCCTCCTTCTTCTCCAGTTATTTTCAGAGAATGGGGTGGCCTGCTGGAGTTGTTGGGTGGGAGGAATCTTTGATTCATGGTGACCAACAATGCACAGAGCCAGCCCCGCCTTTACCCTACTGAGCACCACGGAGACGCCAAGAGCAGCCTCCAGGCCTGTTCTGGCTTCTCTCTTCCTGAATTGCCTGCTGCCATCTGCTGGCCACATTGGGTTAAAATAATACGTTGATGTTTTACAAGTTTATAAAAGAGGCTCCAAAATGCCCCCAGGCTCTCTTCCTGAGGCATCCTCAGGTCGGTTTGGGGAGCCAGCGTCTACAGAGAGGCCACCGGGGCAAGTTTCCAAACAAGACACTTGGGCAAAGGCTGCTCGTGCTTAATGGCCAATTCGGAATGAGGTCCTCGCAAGTCACATCAGGAAAACTCTCAAACCACCATCCCTAAATCAATGCCCTCATCCTACAAATGTCTCCTCCTGTGCAGTTACCTCTTTCATGTCCTCCCCCATCTCTCACCTGCCAGCTTAACGTTGTTATCCACACAAACGCCCGCATGAGAATCATGTGTTCATGACAGTCATCTACTTAAAAAAAAAATTTTTTTTTTTTTTTTTGGAAACAATCCCTCATGGAAAAGTTACAAGACCAGTACAAAGAATTCCCAGTGACTCCCAGTGATGCCGCTTAGGTTTTTCCAGTCATCCATGCAATTCCTTTATAGCGCAGGATTCCATCCAGGATCACATGTCGCTTTGGTTGTCATGTTTTAGTATCTGCTAGTGTGGACTATTTCTCACACTTTCCTGCACTTTCATAGCCTTGACATCCTGAAGAACTACAGGTCATTTTGCAAAATTTTCCCTCAATTTGAGTTTTTCTAATGTTGTCTCATTAAAACTCAGTTTATGCATTTTTGGCTAAAACAACAGATCCTGTGTTCTACCTGGCGGCTTATGGTTTCTGATGGGTTAATATTGACCGTTTCCCTTGAGATGGTTTCTTCTGTAAGATTTCTGTCTTGTCAAGTTACCTTTTTCTCTTATATAGTTATTTTAGTTTCCTTTTGCTTCTATAACAAATTACCACAAAACTAGTGAGTTAAAACAACATAATTTAAAAAGAAACAACAAAGAGCTGAAGTCTGAAATGGGTCTCATAGGGCTAACACCAAGGTGTCAGAGGGGCTGGCTCCTTTTGGGAGGGTCCCAGGAGAGAACCTCTCTCTTTACCAAACAAGGTCCCAGCTCCAGGAAGCCTTCCACTCTTGTCTTCTCTCTTCGTTTTCAAAACCAGCAGCACAGCGTCTCCAAGTCTTTTTCTGACTCTGATTCTGTTTCCACTGTCTCATCTCCTCCGATTCTCTTGCTGCTCTCTTTCACACTCAGGGACCCTTGGAATCACTTCTGACTCACCTGTCCTTTCCGCTTCAAGACCTTTAGCTCAGCCACACCAGCCACGTCCCTTTTGCCATGTAAAGTAATGCATTCACAGATCCTGAGGAATGGGAAGTGGGTATCTCTGAGGATCTATTTTTCTGCCTGCCATAGTATTTCATATTTTGTGCAGAGATAGTTTGAGGCTGTGCAAATTACTGTTACTCATGCTCCTTTCACACATGAGTTTTAGCAGTCACTGATGCATCTTGTTTAATTATCACTACTAATTATTTAATTAATTGTTTAATTATTACTAATGTCAAATGATAGTCTTTCTTTCTTTCTTTCTTTCTTTCTTTCTTTCTTTCTTTCTTTCTTTCTTTCTTTCTTTCTTTTTGTGGTACTGGGGATTAAACTCACAACCTTGCCTCTGCCAGGCAAATGCTACACCACTGAGCTAAATCCCTGGCCCTGAAACTTGTTTTTTAAGATAAGAATTTCAATACAAATTTGTATGCCAAGCTGATTCCAAACATTACCGTCCTCCACTATTGAGTTGGCCATTGTCTTAGAACACTTGTTTTTAGTTCTCAGTGCTACAAGATGCCTTAGACTAGGTGATTTATAAGCAATGCAAATTTATTTATTTATGTGCAGTGCTAAGGAGTCAAACTACAGAAATTTATTATTTACAGTTGTGGAGTTTGAGAAGTGCTCAATAGTGGTTCCTGCTCTGATCCATAGAGGGTACCTCGTCCCTGAGTCCTTTTGTAAAAGTAGGGACAAACAAACTGCCCCAGATCTCTCCCATAGGGGCACTTAACCCCTTTCCAGATATCTTTCCTCTTCAGATCATGACATCCGCTCACCTTCCAGATGTCCTACTTCTGCATACCAAGACAGTAGGGCTTAGATTTCAGCATGTGCATTTTGGAAAGACACAAATATTTAGACCATAGTGGCCAGTTTAGCAAGACAATGGGGGTATTGCAGAGCTTGTTTTTGCCAGCAGTGTAGCAACAAAATTCGTGTTTTCAGGTGCTTTCAGGCCTGTCCCATCTTTCTCCTAGAAGCATTTTTAAAATAGCTGTAATTTTTTGGCCCCTGACTTCCGCCAGTAAATGTCAAAGTCAATCTTTCCTGGCTCCCTTCGTCCCTCTCTTTTTTCCTGGTAGACATCAAGTCCTAATGCATTTGTGCTTGGCGCAAATAAAAGGCACCTGCCTTCCTGGAGTTACACCCTCAGGTAGGAGCTGGAAGGCAACTCGAGCAGGCGCTCATAGGTTGCTTTTTCTGCACAGCCTTTTGGCCTCACACTGGTTCCTGTGCAGACATTCCTGGCCTCACATTGGTGAGGTCCAGAATGTTCCCTGACCCCACCGCACTCACCTACTCCACATCCCCAGCCATTCCTCTACCACAACACGTGCAACTACTCCCCTACCCCAGCATGTTCAGCTGCTCTGCTACCCCAATATCTTCAAGTTACTCGCCCACTTCAATAACCCCGGCTACACCCCTGCCCTGACATCCCCAGCTGCAGCCATGGCTGCCTGGCCCTGTAGACACAGAAAAGGCCAAAGATTTGAAATCTCAAACTACCCCCAGACTCCAGGCTCCTGGAGAAAGCAGGGAACTGACTTCCCTGCCTTCAGATGCTCCATCTGCAGTGAGACTCCCCGGACTCAGTGGTTCCTTGGCTCCCTTTGGAATGATCTCGAACCACTTTCATTAAGACATCAGTGCCTGGAAACCACCACCAGACTTATCTAATTGGAATAGGCACGAGTCCATTTCAAAGAGTCCTGGCAATGCCTCCGCATACCCTTCATCTTCATCCAGGTGTATGAGGGTGAAACCAAGATCACCAGGACTTTAAACTCTCCCTATGGACACAGTGGTTCTCAATCTTGGCACACATCGGGGCACCCATGGATCTCTCTAAAATCCTTGCACCAGGCTTCCCCCAAGATGAATTACATCAGAATCTCTGGAATAGGCCTCCAGATCTGTATGTATTTTTTAAACCCCTCAGGTGTTGAGTGATTGAGTTTGAGAGCTGTGAGCTAGCGTGTTTCCACAGTATCTTCTCAGATGGTGTCCCTAAAACTCCCTGTAGAGAAGGACTGGCTTCAGGGCTTTCTTTCTTTTTTTTTCTTTTTCTTTCTCTCTCTCTCTCTCTCTCTCTCTCTCTCTCTGTGTGTGTGTGTGTGTGTGTGTGTGTGTGTTTGTGGCAGGGTTTCACTACGTAGTTCAGGTTGGCCTGGAACTCACTTTGTGGCCCAGGCTGGCTTTGAATTCACAGTGATCTCCTGCCTCAGCCTCCCAAGTGCTGGGATTACAGGGGTGCACCACCACACCTGGTTCTGTATTTTTGATTATGAAGCTCTTGCTGACCCACACCTTTGTAAAGTACAATAATATTAAATCACTAGAAAAATGAGATTAAAAATAGATATGCAAAATACAAATCCAAGTGCTTGCTTTGTTTTTTGAGACAGTGTCTCACTTTGTAGCCCAGGGTGTCCTTGAACTTGTGGGGATGCTTCTGCCTCAGCTTCCCAAGTGTTGGGATCACAGGTGTGCACCTGTCCCAAATATTTTCATTATTGGATTCTAAGGTACAAAATTGTTATTACATTTTTCTAAATAGTCAATTTCTGTACTCATTTCATCATGGATTGTTAATCTGTGGGCCAGTGCTGGTATGTGAGCCATGCTTAGGGTAAGACCATTTAAAAACACATTTTTACAGGAAATATAAGTAGGTGAGTGTGGTGCTGCTACAGATGAGGGTCAAGAAGATTTGATAAACCTTGCAGAATATCTACCAGCTTAACATAAAGGACTCTAGGTTTTTAAGAGCTCTGAGATGTTCTGAAGTAACAAAACCATTTAGCTTTATTTAATTCAGTGTTTTCCAATCTCATAAAACCAGAATACCGCCCTCCACTCAAACCCTATAGGCACTTATATAAACTGTAATCTGGTTAACAATTCATTACAGTCTTATGACTCATGCTCCCTTGACAAAAAGAGAGATGAATCTTTGCAGAATCATGTCCTGCACTGCCCTATGCCCCGCTGTGCCTCATCTATCTGTGGCTCGAATCTCAGCAACTGGCATTAGCAGCCATGAACTGACCAAGCTAGAGTGATCCCACTCGTCTCCCTCGGCATCCTGACCACCATCCAGTGCTGCTCGCTCTCCCCCTGGGAGAGTGACTGTTCAGGATGGCCAGCTCAGGGTCGTGTGCACAACTGGTTCTGATCTCCCTGAGCATCATTTCTCTCTTAGTGGAAAAACCCTCGCTCCTGGTTCCTTGCCCCTTAGAGCGCCCACCATTTCCTGATAGGCTCCTCATAATGAAGCCAGCATGATCCCTCTAAAATTCAGACCTGATCCTGTCACTCTCCTGCCTACAGCTCTTCTTGGCTGTCCGGAGACTTCAGTATCTCATGCTGACAGTGTCCACTAGGCTTTGCATCTGCCCACTGCTCCAGCTTCACCTTTCACCATTTCCCACCCAGCCATAGTGAACTGCTCTACCAGAAGTTTGCTAAATGCTGGAAGCTTCCTCTGGCTGTCCCCACCTCTCTCCTTCTCACTTCCTTCTCTCTGGTTAATTTGGCTTTCAGAGCCAGTGTTAAGGTCCCCTCCCTGGGGAGCTTTCCCTCTCCACCCAGTCTAGGATGGACCTCCCTTTTCTGTGAGCCCTCAGAAACACTCACCATACATACTGTGTTGTGATGGGCTGTTGACCCTGCTAGGAGCTCCTCTGCTTGAGCTCCTTCAGAAGTTGTTTACCCTCCTCCTTGTTCAGCTTCCCTACCTGCCACAGATAAAGCATTCAGTATATATTTGTTGAATGAATGAATAAATGAGTGAGCAAATGAATCATACACAATCCTATTCCTGAACCATAGGGGTTTTAAAAGACCCTTGAAAAGTACATTTGAGTGTCAGCAATTCCCCAATTCCAACTTCTCTTCCAAACCTCCTGGTCAGTCAAGTCACCCACAGGCTATCTCTTTCCCCAGTATCTTCAGCCTGACTCCTGTGTTGGACCATCTGCTTGGCTTCTATCTCAGGTTTTGCTGTTTTGAAGCTGCATCTCAGGTCATTCTCAGAAGCATAGAATACATCCCTGGGGCCCCCTAGAAGTCTCTTATTTTCCAACCTTGACCAGCAGTTTGCACTCTCACTTTTCCTGGAAGGAATAAGAACACCTACTGCTGAACAACTGCACCTGCTTAAAACATTTCTCCAATCAGGGCAGACCTGGGCAGTGGAGAGGAGGAACTTCTGAGACTTTTGGAAATATAGGTCTGCTGGGCTTGTTACTTTCTGTTTTCTACACTTATTTTCCACTCTTCCTGGGCCTGCCATGTGCAGCACACTGCTTCCTTGTACTGTGACTTCTTGCTGGATTTCGCCAGCAAGACATTAGCAGATTAGCAACCAGGGAGACAGAGGAGCCCTGAGTGTACTGCACTGCTCCTTTCTGTGGGGTTGGGATTTTGGTAGTGCCTGACGTTTTCTACAGCCACAAGTCCTGTGGAATGAATTCTTTCCCAGATTCCAGCAATGCCATTCCCTGCAGGAGTAGTTGGTGAGTCCCACTGCTATGAGTCCTTGAATGCGTCTCTCTTTTGTGGTGATGGAGATTGAACCCAGGGTCTTCACATTATGCTACATCCCCACCCTTTTTATTGTATTTTTTTTTTTATTTTGAGACAGGTTCTCAAATAAAATTTAGTAACTCACCCAGGGTGGATTTAAACTTGCAATCCTCCTGCCTCAGGCCAACAGAGTGCTGAGATTATAGGATTACACTACAATGCCTGACATGGCTTGGCTATCCCCGCAAAACCCACATACTAAAAGATCTAATTGTCAGTCTGTGACACTGCTGGAGCCTGTGGAAGGTAGTGCCTAACTGGAGGAAGTCGAGTCATTTGAAGTGTGTTCTAGAAGGGGATCTGGCCCCCTTCTGTCTTTTTTTGCCTCTCAGATACTGTGCTGTGAGCAGTTTTGCTCCATCAAATGCTCCCATGGACTGAAACCTCTGGAACTGTGAGCCAAAACAAACCCTTCTTCCTAATAAGTTGGTTTTCTCAAGTACTTTGTCACACAACAAAAACCTAATTCATCCCTGTGTAAATAATCCTTGATTAAACTCTCTTTAATACACACTTTGAGCATACCATGTGGGTCTTACTGTGACCCTGTCTGGTACGGCACATCCCTTTCACAACACAAAACCTGAGAAGTAGAACTGAGGTCTTCTAGACAATTCAGGGCTCTTTTCCATCCCACTGCCACCATCTCTTTTGCCCTTGAGTCTAAATATCAAGCATATAATAATAATATTAATATTGATAATGAGGCTTCAAGATACCAGTGTTGTGCCTAGTGTTCTACACACACGATCTCATTTAATCCTTACATCGAAGGCAACTCTGTAAAGTAGATTTTCCTCATTATCTCCACTTTAAATATGAAAAAGCCTGAGTCTTAGGGAGATTAATCTGGTGGAAGTCATGCAGCAGGTAAATGGCAGAGCAGAGAATTTGACTCACTGCTTAACTCCAAAGTGAAAAAAATTTTTTTTTCTTTTGATTATTCAGAAGACTTTTTAAAAATTTAACATTTAAAAAAATATTTCTCACTGACACAATTTACATATTTATTGGAGGACTGAATGATTATATATATATATATATATATATTGCATAAGGATCAAATCTAGGTAATAAACATTTCAATGTCTTTAAATATTTTTTCATTTATCTGTGCTGGAACCCTTCATATACCTCCTTTTTAGTTCTCTATAAAATACATAATAAAATGTCTACCAGCTATGTAACACAAACCTATTCTTCTTACCTGTTTTGTACCCATTATCCAACTCTTCTCCCTTCTTTCCACTCCTGCTTACCCACGCTAGCCTCTAGGAAGCACTATCTTATTCTTCCCATCAATGAAATCACAAAGGAGAGAGACGATGGTGCAGTATTTGATGTTTTGTGCCTGGTTTATTTCACTTAATATCATTTAACGTAATGTCCTCCAGGACCATCCATTTTGCAGAGCCAGTGCTTTGATGACACCAAGGTTGTTTGCTTTGGGATGGCCCCAAAACACTCTTGACTCTTCAAACTCACCGTCAACTTAAACCCCAGCAAGTGATAGATGCGGTCTGGCTGCAGCTTGATGTGCAATCAGGATGGAAGAAAACCAGCCCAGCAAACAGTCCCGGGAGTTAGTTTGGGTTGAATGACAGGGTCTGGCAGAGAGTCAGTGTGTAAAAGTCAGTAATGGCATCTTAGCAAAAGAAAGAGCAGAACAGGCTTCAGGTAGAAAATGTGGCAGGCAGCTTACACCACAGTTCCAAAAGAGACAGCACTCAGTGCCCAGAAGGATAAGTATCAGGAGGCCTGATTCTTCAAAGTGAGATTCTTGGATTTTAGACATAAAGAGAGCCTACTTGGCCAGTGCATCTGCTGTAGCTGGTGCAGGGCTTGAAGGGCACAGTTAAAATAAACATCATCTATTTACTGCTGACCTCTCCGCATGAAGGAAGTGAAAACGTGAATCTTTGAACACAGAAAGGCCAACCTTTTCCTCTCCTGAAATTTTCTATTCTCAAATGGTCTTCAAATGCTCAAAATTACTCTTTTATTTTATCACTTGTTTCCCAATAAGAGTCAGAAGCACAAGCTCTCTCTATTTTTTGAGTTTCCTTATGTGGCTTAAAATTAAATGCTACTTTTTCTTTTATAAAATATTATTTTTTCGTGGAAATTTTAAAGAAAGTGTAATAAAAAAAAAATCACTTTGAACTTCAACAGCTACAGACAGCCGTTAGTTATATTTTGATGATGATACTGTTTTCTGATGCTCCAGAAAACTTGGCACATGGACATGTCACCAGACAGGGTCCAGGGAGATCCTAAGGCAGAGACGGGAAGCCTTGACTCACCCCACCCATAGGACAGATTGCAGGTTTGCTGACTTCTATCCTTGAAAAACAAAGAGGTTTTGTAGGCCCAATTTAAAAGTAAACAATCGAAGTAGAGTGCATGTTCTCCAGAGAAGCACATCACAATCTGAAGACGGAGAGATTTGGGCAGGGGAAATTCGTGGAATTTGTGAATCTATAGAAAGTTTGGGTTTGTTTTATGGAGAAAAGTGATGGCCTAGCCACAGATGGAATAGCTCATTTTGTAAGTAAAGTAATGGCCTACTTTCCAGGAAAAGAGCAGGGCCCAGTCTATCGTATGTATGTATTTTTAAGCAAGATGTTTTGTTTAAAAAGTGTTCTTTGAAACATTTCTGTTTCAAAGATAAATAATAGGAAACAGAGATAAATCTTTTGCAAATAGTAAGGGAAGGAAGAGGGGCATAAAAAATTAAGAAGTGTTAAATACATGTACCAACTCCCCATGATTAATATAATCATTATGTACTGCAAACATGTTCTCATAAAAATAAAAGTTAAAAAAGATACAAAGCAAAACTAAAATAAAAGGACCATAGAACTCAGCATGTCTTAACAAACCTCTGGTAAAACTAGTAAAAAAAATGCTACTTTTCTTTATAAAAAGGTCAAGCAGGAGATTCCTCAAAAAACTAGGGCTAGAGTTCCCATTCAACCCAGCTATTCCACTTCTGGGCATATTCCCAAAATAATTTTAAAACATCATATCACAGTGGTGTATGTGCACTCATGTTTATAGCAGCACAGTTTGTAATAGCTAGATCTTAGAAACAACCTAAATGCCTATCGACTGAGGAATGGATTAAAAAAGATGTGGTATTTCCATACGATGGAGTACTACTCAGCCACAAAGAAAGATACACTTGAGACTTTTATAGCTAAATGGATGCATCTTGAGAACATACTCGTTAGTGAGATAAGTAAGACACACAGTCCTGGGAGTTAGTTTGGGCTGAACGACAGGGTCTGGCAGAGAGTCAGTGTGTAAAAGGCAGTAATGGCATCTCAGCAAAAGAAAGAGCAGAACAGGCTTCAGGTAGAAAATGTGGCAGGCAGCTTACACCACACTGTATTGCTTCGTTAGTGTGAGAAGCTGAAAGAAAAACCATATGTGTATATGTATGTATATGTATATGTATATAAAAATAATAGGATAGTTGTACTACTAATTTCTCTGAGTTCACTGAAGAGAAAGATTTGTGCTGGTATTGTTCAGACAATTGAATGCAGATCTCTTGTGCTCTGGGAGAATGATTTGAGGAAGACAATGTGCAATGTATGTACTGTTGATGCCTCAATCAACGTGTTTTTACATTTTGTTACATTTTTTTCTCTTCTTCTTCTTCTTCTTCTTCTTCTTCTTCTTCTTCTTCTTCTTCTTCTTCTTCTTCTTCTTCATTTTCTACCCTTGAAATGAAATGGTTTTGGGAAAAATTTTAACAATAAAAATAACTTCAAACAAAGGCAGAGTAACAGGTAAATGCATAAAATGAAATAAACATTTAAAAATATCAAAACCAAATACAATGGAGAGAGGAAGTTAGCAAAAAAGAAACCCTGTGAGATCTCAGAAGTGTACTAATATAGTGTACAGTTGGGGCTACAGGACCACTTTCCTCCATTCACTGGTACCAGGGCAGCACCGCAGGGACAACTCCCACATTTGTCCTAGGACCTACCACCCAAAGATACAGATAACATTCACATGTGCCAGATCCTCCTGCATGACACACAGCAGCTTTTCTTCACTTGGAGCTCACTGGAGGAACATCTTCACTTGGAACATCTCATACATCCAATTATAGTAAAGTGAATTCTGGGAAAGAATGTGCACAATAGATCCAGCTGGCATGACTCAGCAACTTGTTAATCATATTGATAACCATGCTTTGGAAAACCCAATGGGAGGTGCCTTAGACCCACACAACATTTCAAATTCTTAAACCCCAATATGCTTAAGTACTTATGTCATTTCTGCTGTCAAGAGCCCACTCACTAAGAGTACTGTCACCTGATTAAAACTATGCTGCATTTTCCTGTCTCATGCTACATCCAATTCTTTGTTCATTGCACACAATAACCTGGTAAGAGGACCACCAGCAATGCTGGAACAGACAGCCCTAGGACCCAGAGAGTTCAGGGGAGACATGCTGAAGACAACTGTAGAGGGCTGAAATGAAGCTTTTCCCACAGTTGGCCTTTGGACAAAGCCCCCATGGCACAAGTCTTTAAGGTGTGGTCCAATGGAAGGGGATGTTTGTTCTCTTTCTCCTTATAATCACAGGTTGGAGCTGCTGGCTGAGGAGAAGAGGAAAATGACAGATTCCAGCCAGCACATCAAACCACTGAGTCGCCAATCTTCTTTCTTTTCTAATGGACCAGGGGAAGACTCAGAGAACACCAGCTTCCCCTCCTACCTCCCACACAGCACTGGCTGGAGTGAAGAGGAGTCTGACAGGAATTTGAACCTTAGTCGACCTAGTGGACTGGGAATGATTTCATTTTCTTCCTCATCTTCCATCAGCTCTAGTGGGACACCGTGGAGGGGTGCATCTCCCCACCTCACCAGGCATAACCTCATGTTCAATCTGTTTCTCTTATTATTAGGTGTCTACCCTTTCTATCTTATCAGCTAAGGTAATTCATAGACTTATAGTATCTTTAATGGATTTTGAGTCTGATGGCCCTGGAAGAAAAGAAGCATTAAACAAGCCTAGGGAGTACAGATATGGAAAATCTCAGTTAACTTTGATTGTGTTTTGAAGGAACAATCTTCTTAAAAGCATATTTTATAAGTTGTGATTCTTTTGTCTCTTGCCCACCTGCTTAATTTCCACCCTACCTCAGAAGTGTCTAGTCTACGGCACACGGGGTAACATGTGGACCGTGTCCCAATGCCTCCTCCTGGATAACACCAGGTCAATTCCCTTCAGTTTCCTCTATTATTTAGGGTTCTGCCTAAGAGTTTTGATGGAGCAAGCAAAGCTGTTTTTATCTTCTTCTTCATTTTTAATGGCTTTATAGTGTATAGATGAATGACAATTTGTGAAAATTGAAACAGGAAGGGAGAGCATGGCTGATACCGGCTGGGAAAGCAGGCAGGGCGAGGTCCCGGAACACGTATGCAGAGCAGTTCCCAAAGCCCTGCAAGTGGACTTCTGAGAACCTGGGTGGGTTTCCAAAGGGTGGCCTAGACCTGACCTCAGTTTGAGGAGTGGAAGATACAAGGACAGTGCACGTGGAGTTTTTGCCATTGTGTCCTCTCTTGGTCCATCCCCTGCTGCAGAGTGTACTCTGTTTCCTACTTTTACTTGGACCAAACTCTCTGCAGAGCCTGTTTCTTTTCCTACCTTTAATAAAACTTTGCTACCATTTGTGCTTGCCTTGACTAACTGCACAGGATAGGAAAAAAACCCTGCAAATCACCTCCAGAAGGAGACTCCAGTACCCGCAAACCAGGCCACAAACTGATGTAGTCAGAGACCACCATGGGGACATAAGTCTAGCAAACTCCTGGGCTCTTAACCTGTTACTTATTAAAAGCATGATATTTGCTTTCCTTTGAAGCAGTCATGGATTTAAAACCTGCTTTTATTCATGAAACAGTGACTCTTCACTTGGATCTACAAAGACACATGAGGTGTCTAAGAGCAGAACAAAGCTTGACCTTTATGTTGCATCTGTCTCCATTGTTATCTTCCGGTCAGATCTTTGTTGGGCTCTGCATGTAAGTGTGTTAATGACTTCTGGAGAGTCTATCTAAAAGCTGGCAATACAAAACTGATTGGCCCTAAATTTATATAACCTATCTCATTCCATTTAAGACTGAGGACACTCATACAAGAGTTATAGTATTAAATTACCAATAAGCACCAACAAGTCTTCAGTCATTGCCCTAAGTCTGGAGTCACCTTGGATTTCAGCAGAGCCTTACAAGATTGAGATGACCCCAAACTGAAACAATCATCTCATGCAGGCCAAATTGCACCCTCAACCAGTAAAGACTTTTCCCAATGCCATCTTGCAAAGCCAGAACTGAGATAATAATGAACCAGAGTGTAGCACACCTCAGCTATTCCATAAAGGCTGGTTTTGTTCTGTGCTTCATGTGTGCCTCTCTCGTTGAGGCATACTGAAGATTTTCTCTGTGATAAGAATCAAGAACCTATCTGGTCAAGTTGAAGTACCAGTCTTCTCTGTGGGGGACCTCCTAGAACACTGTCCAGTGACAAAATCAACCACCTAAACTTGGACAAGCTTCATCTTCAGAGAGACGTGTGGAAAGGGACAGTAAAAGATAGCAGTTTGAGAGATTCAAATACTCTTCCAGTCAATCACCATGGCATTTATTTCTCAAACCTTACGTTGCCTGAGACTCCTTCAGATTGTCAGTCCTGTAACACCTCAGTGTTCTTTTCCATCAAACACTTGATTAAATCCATGTCTATGAAGAATAATCACTTGGGGAAAGAAAATAATGATATTTGCAATTTTCTTGTTCCTCCCAATGCGTTCAGAATTGTGGCTGAAACCCTGAATGTCTTTTGAATGTGGGGAGCACTCCACTCCAAGATTTTTTTCTATGAAAACTGGATTCTTGGAATTTTACTTCTATTCTAAGGATAAAATGAAGTTTGTAGTGTCAGTGTTATTTCTACACTGTAAGATTAACTATAGACAAAGAAAATGGATAGAAGTGTGCTTTATTATTTTCTAAAGTCATTTCATTCTGCTTTCTGATGTGAAGTTATTATCAAAGATGGACTACCATGAGTATTTTTCAGAACTATGATTTTAAACCATTACATTTAAGTTATATTAATTCGGGGGGCTGTTGACCTTTTTTTGTGTGTTCTAAAAATTTTATTGGTACATTTTAGATATATGTAGTAATAACATTCATCATATGGAATTTGTCTCTGTGACATATCTTGTTTCTTCTTTTCTTCCCATTCCCATCTCCTTACTTCAGCCTCTCTTCTTATTATTTATGAAAGCTTTTCTCCCCCATTTACTTCTTTTTTTCTTGTCCCTTCTTTATTTTCCCCTCCCCCTTATTCCCCTTTTCATTTGAATATTTCTTCCCATTTCCCAATATCTATTATATATTAGGGGTCCTTATTTATACTTCCAGTTTTTCATACCAGAGAAACAATGTGGCATTTAAACGCGTGTGTCTGATTTATTTCCCTTAAAAATATGGTCTCAAAGTGCATCCACGTACCTGGAAATACCTCAAGTTTAACCTTCTTGGCTCAGTAGTACTCTGTCATATAAAAATCTCACATCTATGTTTGATATTATTGTGTGTGAAGCTAAGCTCAACTATTTCAAAGAAAGAGACATTATGGTAGCTACTGTTAATATCCAGTTGTCTTGTTGTGAAGTGCTGTGTTGCTTACATTATTCTGTTCTGATCTGCTTTGTTCTATCCTCTTTTGTTTTATTCTCTGTAAAATAAAAAAAACACTCACATCTTTATCCATTCACTGTTGATGGACATTTGAGCTATGCCAAGATTTAGCTATTGCAAACTGTGTTGCTATAAACTTCTTCATGTGAGAACTATCTATTAGTTTCAGATGCCCATTTTTGGATTGGGTTTTTAAATTTGAGAGGTCAGGTCTTTTTTGAGTTCTAATATATTCTAGATATTATTCCTTCATCTGAGTGCTTCTTGACTTGAGTGCTTGTGTTGAAAATTCTGTGACTGTGGCGGACTGTCCTTATAGGTGATTTATTTCTTTTCTGTAACAACTTTTAATATTTTGTTCCTCTGTTGAAATTCTGAAATCTTGAATATTATATGCCTTGCTATAGATTTTTTTGATAGCTAATTAGAGTTATATATGCCTAGCTTATCTTCATGTCAAATTCTTTTTTCATGGTTGGGACATTTTCTGCCATTACTTTGTGAACAGGTTTTAAATGTCATTTGCACTATATCTGGCTTTTCCATGGACTCCAATCAATTTTCTTTGCATCATCTGGAAGCTATTGGATTGATTTTTCATAGTCCCTTGTTATTTTATTTTATTTTTTGGGGCCGGGGATCGAACTCATGACCTCACGTTTGCCAAGTAGACACGCTGCTGAACTAAACCCCCAACCCAGTCCCTTGTTATTTTAAAGAAATCTTTCTTTTCATGATTGTTAACCTCAATCCTGTCTTCTATATCTGATATTCTGTCTTCACTGTGGCTCATGCCAGGGTGCATGCTTTCAATGGAATTTTCATTCTCCTGGACATCTGGTTGAATCTGTTTCATGGATTCCATTTCTTTTCTATGTTGCATATTCATGGTTTCCATCATTTTCCTAAATCTCTCTATTTTTAAAATCTGTTTCTGCTCCAGAGTCACTAACCAAGTCTTTCATTATGATTATTGTCTCTGCAGTTATCTGATAAGTTGTTTTTGATTTATTTATTTTTTTATACTCTCATTCATCGACTTTGTTACTTCCAGTGTTATTACTTTAGGGAGTTCAGGTGAGTGGTTTTTGAATTGTTTCACCACATTGTCCCTGAGATTGTGTTTGATGAGCTGAAAGTTTGGGATTGAATCTTACTTAAGTATCTTCTCATGTTGTATTTTTTTTTTAGTTTAATTACCAGTTTGATGCTTGTAAATTGCTTATGATAAGTAGTTTTATTGATAGTACTTAGAACCCTTAGGAAAAGACCACTTCTTAGAGATGTCTTCCAGGTGTTGCTGGCTTTTGGGTTTTGTACCTGTTGCAAGATCATTTCCCTTCAATTTATTGGGGATGAGAAGTTCCTGCCTATTTAACTGAGCTCTTGGTTCTTTTTTTTCTTTTTTTTTTTTGTACTGGTGATCAAACTCATGACTTTGTGCTTGCCAGGCAGGCACTGCACCACTGAGCTATGTCCCTGGCCAGCTCCTGGTTCTTTGACACTGGCTGATAGCATTATTTATGACCCTTAGGCAGTCTCAGTCTTGGCATACTAAGAAGAACAACTGATTAGAAGAATTATGTCACCTTGGCTAAAGTAGTACAATCAACAATAACAATAGCATCAAATACAGCCTGGAAAATGATAAACTTTGGTAGCTATTGATTTGCTACCTTTAACTGTATGAACTATATTTGTAGTTATATAACAAAATCTTTAAAAAACCAGAAAATTGTATACAGTAACTACGCTCTCAATATGGGGATTTTACCTTCAGGGGAGAAAATTTAAAAGGGGTTGAGGGGAAAACAGAAAAACTGAAGGAGAGGAAAAGATTAGAAACAAGGATGGAAGATAAGGAAGATTACACAAACTTTTGGAAGCTGGTGAAGAATACAGGAGGGAAAGAGAGAAGGAAGAAATATAAACATGGAAAGAACAGAACAACAAAAACAAACTAGAAACAATGCTCACTCATATAAAGACAATAACAAATAATTAAGAAAAAACAAAACAAGAAGAAAAAAAGAAGCAAATGAGAAAAGCAAATGTCCACTTCAAAGTGCATCTCTGCTGTCACTGGTAGAACAACTGGAAAGACAGAGCCCAGATCCATATTAATTAATCTCAGCAGGCCAAGATTTATGGTGGAGTGATTGGTAATCCCAGCAAAATTGCACCTTTATTTCTTCTGAAATTCGGGTTTGCAGATATGAGGTTTGTGGTTATGAAGTTTCTGGTTTCTGGCTATGAGGGTGAGCCAAATGTGTTCATCCTGTAATACTATGGATGCCTCCTGCTAGCTGAACTCAACTCCTTGACACCTTGCCTACTTGAACTCAGTTCTGCCTTGCCCTGACATGGAACTGCTAGATGGAGCCTGACATTGCTGTGAGTTCTGAGCTCTGCTGGCCTCTCTCCAAGATGTATACCAGCCTGTTGGCCTCCCCTGGGGGATGTCTGGAGGGGAATAACTCACCAGCCACTGCAGTCTGCTGCATCCATGCTCCGATCCACTGTTGCCTTTCTCTGAGGTCACCAATAGTCACGACGTGTCTTCAAGTTCGAGTTGGACTCTCAAGCAGTGAGTGAATCAAGGTTCGGGGAGAAAGTGCCACTTGCTGCTTCTTTCTTCTCTGTTGAGGTCTCTCTTTCCTCTCCTCATGGGGTTCAGTGCTCACTTCAGATCCTTGCTGGGCCCCTTGGGCTTCCCTCCTTCTCTTTCACACATTGCTATATTCCAGTGTCTGGACACCAAATCCCAGAGAAGTTGTTTCTCTGCTGTTCACCACTCCACCATCTTAGGATACCTTGTGTCCACAGTAGGCAGTGGTCACAGTACCCTCAGATGAATGACAGTAAGAAAGGTTGAAGATAAAGGGAAACATGATAGAAGAAGTTGACAGCATATTTAAGATCAAGCATAGGAATGCATTCCCCACATGTAAAACCATAAAATTACTTTCTGAATATTAAGTCTTGTACAAATAGCCTTGTGACACCACCGATTGAAAGGAAACACATCTACATGGAGAACAGGCAGCAAGTTAATAATCTGAAATTTAAAGAGGTTTTTTTTTCCCTGACAAATCAGAATTGCTTTATAAATTTTTTAAGAAATGTTAATAGGTATCTGACACGAACAACGAAATGGAAAGTAGTATTATAACTTGAATTAAAGCTTTAAAATGTCTCTACACAACTACGAATAGAAGCAAAAGCAAAACTGCTAAAACTGGAGGAATGAATTGGGAAATTGTCACTTCAAAAAAGAAAAGGAAAGAACTGAAATTGATCCCCACCCCCATGGGGTAAAACACTCTTAACTACAAAGTGAAGCTTAAACCTCTCAATAGGCATTGAGAAACAATGTAGCAGAACCTCATGACAAGCATCATATGAGGGAAAGGAGGCAGCGGGATATGCAGGGGTTAATAGCATGGTTTTAGAATCAGGTAGGCCTGGATCAGAACCCCAAATGGACTCTTTTTAGCTCTTAAAAAAGTCAAATCCTCTGGAGCTGCAGGTTCCCACACGTACATGTGTGTGTGGGGAGAGAGAGAGAGAGAGAGAGAGAGAGAGAGAGAGAGAGAGAGAGAGAGAGAGAGAGAAATTGAGGTTTCTGGAAACTGAAAGGGTCTATTGACAAGGAAATCAACAACTACATAAAAACTGAAGAGACAGAACTCAGTGTGGAAAAGACAAGAAACATCTTGGACTTTCTCCCTGACTCCCAGATTGTGGTCTGTGTGAAAGGGAGGCCAAGCCTACACAGACAATGTGAATACTGGGGACAGTAAGGAGCCCTAGGGAGAAATGTGGTGGAAGAGACTGGTGATTGCCATGATTTGCAGAGACAGTGCAGAATTGTTTTCTCTCAGAAGTTCTTTACAGTCAATAGCTTGTGAGTGATCCCAGTCTGGGTGCCCACCATATCCCTGGAGTGAGTCCTTGGTCAGGTGCCATTCTAGGGTAGGGTTGATTGCTGGAACCTGGAACTCAGAGCAGCCATGGGATGGCTTCACTTCAGGGTTCCCAGTGTTACCCTCCCACAGTGATTGGAGAGGGACAACCACGGGAGGGGAGTGGACTGGAAAGATGGCCCTAGAGAAGAGTAACCTAAATCGCTCAGGTTTTAAAGCCTCACCATTGGGGCCCTCATCTTACTCCTACTCCTGGTATCTATGTGGATCTGGAGTCTGACTTCCTTCTTTATCTACCACCACGAATAAGGTCACATCTTCAATTGGACACTGCTACATCCTGGGAAGATGGGACCCCATAGAAAAATGATAATTGCTAGACCCCAAAATTATAGATCCTGGAAAAAACCATGCACTCAAAATCAGAGAAATATCTTTTACTTTCAAAAAAAATTTTTGTGTAGGTGTGTGTGTGTGCATTTCTTTCTTTCCTCTTTTTTCTTCTCTAGTTTATTGGGACCTGGGGGAATTTTCCTAGGTCCATTTTTCTTGCTTCTTATCTCTTTTCCTGTTTTTCTTTATTTTTTCCTCTTCTCCCTTTTAATTTTCTCATTTTTTATTCCCTGTGTAATTTCTTGTTTTTGCCCTCTTTTCTTTTATTTTTTATTTCTTGTCAGTTTTTTCTTTACTCCTATGTAATTCTATAAACTTTTGTCTTATACTCTCTGACAGAATCCTTTGTACTGCTTCTCTTTCCTCCTTATACTCTGTTCAGAGCTTAAGGTTTCAAGTTTTTCCTCTTGCATTCTCCTGGTCCCAACCCCCTATATCTTTAATGGAGCAATCATAAAGTTTTGTTAATATTTAGATAGTTAACTTTATAAAATTAGTGTTGAATTCTTTTCTACCATTAGTGGAACTATAGCTGTTACATCTAGAACATATTAGCTGTAAATCAATACAAAGTTGTCTTATGTTTATACCATAATTGTGGATTTTTTCTCTAGAGTTAAGTGTGTTACATAATTAGTTCTTATGATGTATTAATATCCAGTTTGTCTTGGATGATACTACTGTAACTGATTTGCTTGATATTGCTTCCATTGCATAATTATTACTATTAATTTTTTTCTTACAAGTCAATACCCAGATTACTTTGCACATTAAAAACACATTCTCAGAGAACTTGGTGTTGGATCAAACACACTGCATCCTTATCAGGAGCTTGGCTGAGTCCCTGATCTTCTAAATTGAGCATATGGTGACAGTTTAAATAAAAGAGACAAGTAATATGATTTGGGAGTCCAGGAAGATCAGAACTCTCTTGGGGATAAGACTAAGACTTCTTTGTACTGCCAGTGTCTATTAGACTTCAAATAAGTTCAGGGGATATGAAGGAAAGTGAAGGGAAAAGCTGAGGTTAAGGCAGGAAACTGAGCAGGACCTTGAGAAGTTAAAACAAAGACTTCTCCATCAGTAAACTTTGTCAATTAGGAGAACTGTTTAATCTCTAAGGTTGGCAGTTTATTGCTCTGGAATAGGAAGTGTCATTCCTGAGTCCTCAGCTGCCTCAGCGGTGGTGTTGTCTTTAGAGCACCATGGTCAGCAACTTATCCCTTACACAGTTCAGTCTCCTACATATTCTCCCCTCTCAAATTAATCAAAGTGATCTGATCTTGGGCTAGAGGAAAAGGGATGTAGTTAGCCATGCCCAAAGTATATCACTAAAAAGGGACTAACTAAAGAGATAGCTGTACTAACAGTCTTTCCACTACAAGTGTCCATAAACCTTAACAAAAGCAACAACAACAACAAAAAAATAGAAACCTGAAAAGACATGGCAACAAAATACCTATCAAAACTCTAAACTCCCTAAGAGCCAATCTAGGTGGTATTAAGGGGTGGGGGAATAACATTTATCATACACCTGAATTGCTCAGAAGGATAATAGGAGGGGTTAAAAAACAGATCAAAAGGTACCCGGCAGGATTAGAAAAAAGTATAACTAAACAGATAATGGAATTAAGAACCAAAATGACCCAGGAGCTTTGAGAAGACACTATTAAAAAGCTGGATGAGCTAAGGAAAATGATACAAAACATGCATAACTAGTTTAGCAATAAATGTGACTCCATAAAAAGGTTTCAATCAGAAATCTAGGAAACTAAAAATTATAATGAAACTATGGGCAACAGAAGAAGCCAGTGTGATGACATAATTTCAGAACTAAAAGAGGATTATGTTTTCAAAGACAAACTACTTGCCACAGATTTAGCTCAGCAGCACAAGTGCCTCCCTGGCAAGTACAGTGTTGAGAGTTCAATTCTTGGTAACTCCCCTCCCACCACAAAAAGACTAACTACTCAGAGATACCTTATAAATAAGAGGACATGAAAAATGGATCCAACAGCTGCTAGATGAGGCAAAAAAGTTGAATCTGGGAATAAATGAAAAAATCAGAAGACAACAAATATGCACAAAATTCTGTTCTTAGAAATAATGCCAGAAAACTTCTGAATTACAGGGAAAGAAAGAAATATACAGATAAGTGAGGTATGTAAAACCTCAAATAGCCATGACCAAACTCTCCATGCCATATCATAGTCTAAATACCAAAATCTATCACAGGGAAAAAAATCTTAAAAATTATGAGAAAAAAGCAGTAAATCATACATAAAGTTAAACACATTAGAATTACAGCAGACTTCTTAATATAAGTCTTAACAGACATGAGGGCTTGGAGCAGAGTATCTCAAAGTCTGAAAGATAACAACTTTCCACCTCAAGCTATATATCCTTCAAAATGAATGAGGGAATAAGTTATTTTCTTTTTTTCTTTTTAATTTTTTTTTTATCAGTACTGGGGATCAAACTCATGACCGTGCACTTGCAAGGCAGGCTCTTATGCCACTGAGTTAAATCCCCAGCCCGGAATAAGTTATTTTCATGACAAGGTGCATGTCAAGAAATTTATGACCACCAAACCAACATTCTAAAAATTTCTCAATTATATTCTGGAAAGAGACAACAAAGCCAACAAATAAAAAATAATGAATATATATGGCATGATGAATAGCTAAGCAGAAGGAAAAAATAAGGAAATCAGCAACAGGAAAATAATGCAATTGAATGAATAAGTCAATACCTTTCCATAACAACATTCATTTTCAATGTCTAAATTCCCCTAAAGGCACAGTTGGCAGAATTGATCAAGAAACAAAACACGATATGCAGTATATAAGGAACACATTTAATTCTAAAAGAAATTCACATATTAAAAGGATAGAAAACAGCATTCCATGTAATGGGAAGTTGGACAAAACAGAAGTGGCTATCCTAATTTCAAACAAAGTGAATGTCAAGCCAAAACTCTTTGGAAGAGACAAAGAAGCTTATGACATTTTGGTTAAAGGAATAACTCAACAGAAAGAGATAACATTATAAATGCCCCTTTATAAAATAAATACTAACGGAGATTTTAAAATATCACATAAACACCAGTATAGTTGTAATGGGAGACCTCATTATCTCATGTCACAAAGAACATGATTAGACAAAAAAAAAAAAAAAATCCAGAAACAAATATCAGATGAAATCAAGTATGTTTAGGGTGGTATGGCTAGAGATAACAAAGAAATATCAGAGTTGAGCTAAACATTTGAACAAATGAACTTAATAGAGACATATAAAGTCTTCCACGAAACAGTAGAATACACATTCTTCTCAGCAGCACATGAATTTGACTTTCTCCAAAATAAACTACATGCTAGCCCATAAAGTGCGTTAAGTAATGCAAAAAATTAAAATTATACCAGACTTATTCTCAGATTATAGTGGAATGAGACTAGAAATGAATGACAAAAGAAACATGGAAACTATGTAAACACATGGAAATTAAACACAACTCTCTTGAGTAATTAATAGGTCACAGAAGAAACTAAGCAAAAATTAGTGCCTAAAATCAAATGATAATGCCAGTGCAACATACTGAAATCTACTGGACACAATAAAAGTAGTTTTAAGAGATAAGTTTATAGTGGTGAGTACCCCCTCCCCCACACACAGAGTGAACTCAAAACAAATAACCTAATGATGCACTGTAGTGTCCTAGAAAAAACAAGAACAATCCAAATTCAAACCTAGTATGAAGTAGGAAAATTAGAAATATCAGATCTATCTTCCTTCCTTCCTTCCTTCCTTCCTTCCTTCCTTCCTTCCTTCTTTCCTTCCTTCCTTATGTCTTTCTTCCTTTTTCTTTTTGAGACAGGGTTTCCCTATGCAGTTTAGGCTGACCTTGAACTCACTTTGTAGCTCAGGCTGGCCTTGAACTCATGACAATCTTCTTGCCTCAGCCTCCCGAGTGCTGGGGTTACAGAAATGTATTTCGTTAATCAGTTGGTAACACATGCTGTCTTGCAGCCATCCTTTGCCCCTCCCTTCTGCTAATGTCTAACTATTTGCTTAACAATATCATCAGGCTTTGTTACAAGCTGAAAACTATGTTCCTCTAAATACCTGTGTTGAATCCTAATTGCCAGCGTGATGATATTAGGAGATGATGGCCTTTTGGAGGTAATTTGCTCCTGAAAGGGGAGCCTTCTTGGATAAGATCAGTGCCTTTATAAGCAGAGATGCAGAACTTGCCCTGTACCCTCTGCCAGGCAATGACACAAGGAGAAAATGGCCTTCTGAAAACCAGTGGTTGGACTTGTTTCTGCTGGTCTTTTGGCCTGACACTGATGGAGATAGATGTTTGTCGTTCACACCACCCAGTTTATGGTATTCTGCTCTTGCATCCTGACCTGAGTCATTACAAAGATTGTTTCTCATCTTCCTCCATTTATACCCTTAGTTAAGTACAAATTAGATTTCAACTAGGCATGGTAAATGTGCAGTTAATAAACAATGACTATTTCTCTGTGCTTAACACCCGCTGTGGAGAATATAGGAAAATGGGATCCTGCCTGCTGGTATAGTAGAGACAGACTCTAGAGGCTAAGTAAAAATCCTGGCTCTGTGCCTGTTCACTCTGCATCTTGAATGAACAATTTTAATCTTCTCTCACTGTGAAATGAGCAAGAGCAAATCCCTCACAGGGGTGCATGTGAAAGCACCCAGCCTGGTCCACGGAGCATGCTATTCCATATTAACTCCTCCCTTTAGAGAGCTAACGGGGTTTGTGAGGATAAATAATGAGACAAGATAGTTCAGATGCTAAATGTAATCAGGCAAGGAGTGGAAGAAATGCTTGCTTCCCAGAGTGCCAATGAAGGCTTCTGGAGGAGCAGGCCTAAAAGCAAAGCTGTACTGAGAGAGCAATATCACCGATAAAACCAGAAAGCCACTCAATTTTCTATTCTGGGGTAAAGGAGGGGTCTCAATGAGGGAAATGGGACTTCCTGAATAGCGTGACACCATCCAGTTTACTTCCCAGTAGAAATCTGAAGGAGCAGGATGCCTGGGGCCCCCTTCCTCTGTTTCCTCCTCAAAAAGGCAATGTTGTAGTCAGGGGTGGTGAGGGGAACAATTAGAATCAGGACACAGAATTTATAATATTATTTTATGATGGTCACCAGAGTAAAATACAAGAAAGTACAGGAAATCTGTCCCCAACACTAAAGACACAATATTCAGCCAAGGGCCTGGATCCCACAGCAATGTCCTGCATGAGTCCAGATGAAAACCTAGAGCCAACGACAATGCCTCCCACAAGTCCAGCTGGAGGTCTAGAGCTCACAAGAAGGACTCACGCCAGTCTGTTTTATGGATCCGTCCTGAGAAGGCCCGAAAGTCAGTGGTGGAAGCTAGAAATTCTGTGCCAGCGGAGTGAAGGAGCTATGCCGGTAGGTTCTACACTGGAGCCAAGAAGTCATGCTCATAATGTAGACCAGGGCTGTCCTGAAAAGCACCACAGCATCCTCAGAAACAGCAAGAGCTTCTCCGATAAGAACAGTCGAGTACATGTCAGGAAGCCAGCATGCCGAGTTTCTCCTAGAGATTAAATGGCACACGTCTTCCCCTCCTGTGCCAGGAAGCGAAGCTCCATGTAAGGATCAGAGCACCCCCAAAGTGAACCACAGCCACTCTCACCAACAAGGCCCTGAGCTCCTCCGATGACAATGGTCAAACTCACTCTGGGGAAGCTAGTCATGACAAGCTCCTCTAGAAGAACCATTGGCTCAAACAGCAACACTTAGAGAAACCCACAATGCCATGCTTCTCTTTCTCCATGTCTCTATGCTGGCAACTTTCCTCAGGTGGAACATCTATGCTCAGCACTATGCTGATTTAATTCAGTTGGCATTAAGTTGACCACCAGTTTTTAATCCATAGCAGGCAATAAGCTGAACACACTCAGGATCAAGAGGGAAAGCCTCACTCCATTTCCTTCTAGCTCATGAAGCTGGAGGGTCTGGCCTGCTTTTGCCTACGTTAAAACTCTTGTTCCTGTCCAACAGTTGCATTTCTTTTTTTATTGGTACATGTTTACAGGGCATAATGGTTTTATTTTTTGTGGGGTGATTCCATTTCATGCACCTATCACATCTTCATTCTTCATCCTCTACTTCAAGTTTTAAGAAGAAAGTGAGTGTGCTTCAAAACAAAACTAATCTCTTCTGCTGCTTTATTTAGTCTATTACATTTCCCATGTTTTCATCTTCCTTTCTCAGAACCAAAAATGAACTCAGTGTCCAGAAGGGGAAATCTCACTGGCAAGGCAGAGTGGCCCCAACACTGAACAAAGCTGTCCCCTTCCCTGGTGGCTTCTGGTTTTGTTGCCCTGCTCTGCGCTCAAACCTATGCTTTCTCTTTGCCATTTTCTCTAACTAAAGCCCAACAGAAAACAAGTCTGAGGACCCAGTTGAGGACTAAGTCCCACCTTCGGAATCTAAGCAATACATGTTTACACTCCTACCCTCTCTGCAAATGACTCCTGAGCTGCAAATGGATTTCCTCCCTTGAATTACTCTCTGTAACAGCAAGACTTATCTGTTTCCTCCAGCCTGGCAGCAAAAGAGAGAAATGTGGCCATATCTTCCCTTTCCTTCAGAAAGCAAAAACTGAGTTATAGGGAAAAGTACCAGCTTGATGCTTAACATGTGGTAGGCACATCGATAACCTCGGTCAGGACCACACCACCCTCCCTGTCTCCCGTCAGGGCTGGGTCCAGGTCAAGAGGAAATCAGAAAGCCTTTTCAGTGGGGCTCCAGGAGTCTCATCACAGGAACCCAGAGGCTTTGAGCATCGCGTAGGCTGTCAAACAACAACAGTGTGCAAATGTGAAAGGGTTCATGGAGAAAGGAGGTAAGATTTATTCAAGGGAACTTGGACCAGAGAGTGGAATCTACCAATTGGGCCCAGGCTCAAATACACATGGTTATACTTTGGTACTCAACCACTTTCTTTTTCTTTTTTTTATTGTATATTTTTTTTATTTTAAAGAGAGGAAAAAACACCTAAGATACAGAATTTCAAAAACAAGATAATAGGAAATTGACAATGGTTAATATATTGCATATTGTTATCTTCAAAGTTCAGCCTGTAAGACATATGCATGCATAAATGATCAAATAATATAAGCACAAACCTCTCTCTTCAGCAAACTAAGAGAAATCAGTAATATAATTAGCTATCTCTCTTATACATATTTTTTTATTTAAAGAGAAAAAACAGAAAAAGGTAGAAATATTAAAGAATTTCAAGAAAAGAAGATAAACAATAAGAAATCACTAGTTGATAAATTACATATTGTTCTTTTAGAAATAGTTTTTCAAGTTACAGAATTAAAGCACACAAAGTGGACACTCAAGCAGTGAGAGTGCAAACAGATCTGTTCAACAATCCAACAAGAACCTAGAAATATGGTTATCAATCCCACACATCTAAACGTACATGCAGCTATATCTTTTATAGTGCTTCCTATTTCCTCTTTTTTACAATAGCAATTATACATTTTTAAAATTTTATTTAAAGAGAAGGAAAAAAAGCAAAACAGAAAAAAGGGTAGCAACAATACAGAATTCTAAAAGAAAGAAAGAAAAAGAAAGAAAAAAAAGGAAAATGGGAAAAAGCCCCACTAAGAAATCAGTAGTTTATAAATTACATACTGTCATCCTGGATGTAGTTGTTAAAGCTACAAAGTTAAAGGGTACATAGTAAACACTATGTACCAAACAGTCAAACTACAAACAGTTCTGCTCAAAGATCCAACAAAGATTCAGCAATATGGTCATCTATTTTGCACATTCAAACATACATGCAGTTATAAGCATGTATCTTAAAGCACTTTCTTTTTTACAGTAGCAATTACACATTTTGGCTTTATTACACTTGTAGTTCTTATTTACTTTTTACACTAGAGACACAATATGATATTTATAAATATGATTCTTATTTATTTCACTAATGAAGATAGTCTCAAGTTGTCTCCATTTACCTATGAAGGCCTCAAGATCATCCATTTTATAGCTGAGTAACATTCCATTGTATAAAAATGCCACATCTTTTTCATCCACTCTGCAGTAGCTGGGCATCTTGGTTGTTTCCAGGATTTAGCTATCACAAATTGTGCAGCTATGAACATGGGTGCACATATATCACTGTGATATGAACTTTTCAGTTCTTCAGGAAAAATACCCAGGAGGGGAATAGCTGGATTGAATGGGGCTTCCTTTCCAGCAAACAAGTTTGGCCCTTTCTGAGAGATAATGTGACTACATTCCCACCAACAGTGGAGCAGTGTTCCTTTTCCCCCGCAGCCTCACCAACATTTGTTATCAGTTGATTTCTTGATGGCAGCTATTCTTTACAGAATGAGGTGGAATCTCAATGTTGTTTTAATTTGAATTTCTCAAATGACCAGTGATGGTGAACATTTCTTCATGTATTTATTTGCCATTTGTATATCTTTCTTTGAGAACTGTGTGTTCATCTCAGATGCCCATTTTTGGAGAGGGTTTTTGAATTTGGAGGCCTTGATGTTTTTCAATTATTTTTATGTTCTGGACACAAGTCCCTTGTCTGAAGCGTTGCTGGCTAAAATTCTTTCCCACTCTGTGGGTTTTCTTTTCACTCTGTTGGTGATTTCCTTTGAAGTGCAGAAACTTTTCAATAATATAAGATCCCATTTGTTGATTCTTTGAAGTGTTTCCCATGCAGTTTGCATTTTGTTCATGAATTCTCTGCTTATGCCTATGTCTCCAAGGCTTCTCCCTACCTTGTCTTCCAGTAGGTTTAGTGTTTCTGTTTTAATATTTAGGTCTTTGATCCATTTAGACTTTAGTTTTTTGCATGGTGATAGGCTTGGATCTAGTTTCAGTCTTCGGCATGTAGAGAGCCAAATTTTCCAACACCATTTATTAAAGAGGCTGTCCTTCTTCCGGTGGACATATTTAGCCCCTTTTTCAAATATCAGGTGGCTGAGTGTCTTTGTAGTTGTGCTTGCATCTTCTTATCTGTTCCACTGATCCTCAGGTCTATTTCTTTGCCACTACCAAGCTGATTTGATCACTGTGGCTTTATGGTACTGTTACAAGTCAGGAATTGAGATGCCTCCTGCCTTGCTTTTGTTGCCTAGACTTGCCTTTGCTATTCTAGGTATCTTCTGTTTCCAAATGAATTTTAGTAGTGTTTTCCTCTAGATCTGTGAGGTATGTCAATGGTATTTTGATTGGGATTGCTTTAAATCTGTATAACAGTTTTGGGAGTATAGCCATTTTCACAATGTTGGTTCTTCCTAACCAAGAGCAAGGAATTTCCTTCCATTTTCTAATATCCTCTTCAGTCTCCTTTTTCAGTGTAGTATAATTTTCAGCATATAGGTCTTTTACTTTTTTAGTTAGGTTGATTCCTAAGTATTTCATTTTTTTACATGTTATTGTAAAGGGTGATATTTCCATAATTTCTCTCTCAGTGAGTTTTTTGTTTGTGTACGGGAATGCTATTGATTTTTGAGCACCAATTTTGTATCCAGTTACACTGCTGAACTTGTTTATTACCTCTAGCAGTCTTTTAATGGAGATTTTTGGGTCTTCTATATAGAGTATCATGTCATTTGCAAATAGTGATAATTTAACTTTTTCCTTTCCTATCTTTGCTCCTTTTATTTCTCTCTCTTGTCTGATTGCCCTGGCCAGTGTTTGCAGAACTATATTGAAAAGGAGTGGTGATAGTGGACATCCTTGTCTTGTTCCTGATTTTAAAGTGAAAGCTTTCAGTTTTTGTCCATTTAGTATAATGTTGGCTGTTGGTTTGTCATAGATGGCCTTTATAAGGTTGAGGTAGACACTGTATTCTGAGTTTCTGAAGTGTCTTTATCATGAATATGTGTTGGACTTTGTCAAAAGCTTTTTCTGCATCTATTGAGATGACCATGTGTTTTTTGTTTTTGGCTCTGTTGATGTGGTATATTACATTTATTGATTTGCATATGTTGAACCATCCCTGCATTGCTGGGAGGAATCCCACTTGGTCATGATGTATAATCTTCTTGATGATTTGCTGTATTCTATTTGCCAGTATTTTGTTGAGAATCTTTACATCAATGTTCATTAGTGAGATTGGCCTATAGTTCTCTTTTTTGGTTGGATCTTTCTCTGGTTTTGGTGTCAGAGTAATACTTGCCTCCAGGAATGATTTAGGGAGGATTGCTTCCTTCTCAATTTCATTGAAGCATTTAAGGAGTATTGGCATCAAATCTTCTCTAAATTTCTTGTAGAATTCAGCTGTGAATCCATCTGGACCTAGGCTTTTCTTTGTTGGTAAGTTTTTAATTACATTTTCAATTTCAATAGCTGATATTGGGTTGTTCAAAATTGCTATATCTTCTTGGTTGAGTTTTGGTAGTTCATATGTTTATAGAAATCTGTCTATTTCCTCTGTGTTTTCCACTCTATGTGAGTAGAGATTTTCAAAGTAGGTATACATGATCTTTTGAATTTCCATGGGATCTGTAGTAATTTCTCCCTTTTCAGTTCTTATTGCATGAATTTGGGTTTTTTCTTTCTCTTGATAAGTTTAGCTAGGGATTTGTCAATTTTGATTATTCTCTCAAAAAACCAGCTATTTGATTCATTTATTCTTTGTATTGTTTTTTTAGTTTCAGTTGCATTGATTTCTGCTCTAATCTTTACAATTTCCTCTCTTCCATGAGCTTTGGGTTTAGCTTGCTTTTCTTTTTCTAGAAGCTTGAAATGGAGCATTAGGTTGTTTATTTGTGCTTGTTCTGTTTTCTTGATATGACAGTTTATTGCTATATATTTCCCTCTTAAGACTGCCTTCATTGCATCCCACAGATTATAGTATGTTGTTTCTATATTTTCATTGAATTGTAGGTATTGCTTTATTTCTTCTTTAATTTCATCTGTAGCCCACTGGTTGTTCAAAAGGCTACTGTTTAATTTCCATGTATTTATGCAGGTTTTACAATTTATTTTTCCATTAATTTCCAATTTCAGGGCACTATGGTCAGATATTATGCATGGTATGATTTCAATACCTTTGCATTTACTTAAGAATGTTTTATGGGATAATATATGGTCTATTTTGGAGAATATCCCATGTGCAGCTGAGAAGAATGTGTATTCTGATGTGGTTGGGTGGAACACTCTGTACATGTGTACTAAATCCAATTGCTCACAGGTATGATTCAGTTCTGTTATTTCTTTGCTGACTTTTTGTCTAGTTGATCTATCTCTTTGTGACAATGGGCTGTTAAGATCTCCTGTTATAATTGTGTTCTTGTGTATTTGGTTTTTCATGTCCACTAGTATCTGTCTTATATAGTTGGGTGCTCCTGTATTTGGCACATATATATTTATAATTGTTAGTTCTTCCTCTTGAATTTTTCCACTAACAAGTATGTAGCAACCTTCTCTATCTCTTTTAATCATTTTAGGTTTGAAGTTCACATTGTCTGAAAATAGAATAGCTACCCCTGCTTTTTTCTGGGTTCCTGTTGTATGGAATACTGTTTTCCATCCTGTGACTTTTAATCTATGAGTTTCCTTTTGGGTCAGATGTATTTCTTGTATACTGCATATTGTGAGATCCTGTTTCTTGATCCATTCTGTTAATCTATTTCTTTTTATAGGTGAATTGAAGCCATTTATATTTATGGATATCACTGATATGTACTGGCTCAACTTTGCCATGTTATGTTCCCATTGATTTTTTCTGCTTTTCTTCTTATTTAATTGCTTATCCTACCTGGTGGTTTCTTTCTGTTGTTGTTTTGGGGATTGTGGTCATTTTTATCTCTGTCTAGTATGTCTTTCAGTACTCTTTCTAGGGTTGGTTTGGTGGATATGAATTTCTTCAGTTGTTCTTTGTTATGTAAGTATCTCATTTCTCCATTAAATTTGAATGAAAGTTTTTCTGGGTACATCAGTCTGGGTTGAAGGTTGTTTTCTTTCAGGGCTTGAAATACCTCACTCCAAGCTCTTCTTGACTTGAGGGTTTGTGCTGAAAAGTCTGCCGTGATTCTAATAGGCTTTCCTTGATAGGTGAGTTGTGTCTTTTCTCTGACAGCTTTTAGTATTCTGTTTTTATGCTGTATGTCTGAGATCTTAATTATTATGTGTCTGGGTGTGGATTTATGTTGATTGTGACTGTTTGGTGTTCTATATGCCTCACTTATCTGCATATCAGATTCTTTCCCCATGTTTGAGAAATTTTCTGCTATTATTTCTGCAAATACTTTACGTATGTCATTTGTCTGGACTCCTGTATCTTTGCTAGTGTCCATTATTCTTATATTGTTGCTCTTGGCATCATCATGAAGCTTCTGGATTGTCATTTCATGCTGCTGTGTTATTTTTAAAAGTTCTATCCTTTCCTGATCACTAACTGTGATCCTGTTCTCAAGGTCCAAAATCCTATCCTCAGCTTCCTTTAGGCAGTTTTGCATGCTTTCAATAGAATTTTTTTGTTTCTTGGATGTCTCTTTGAGTTTGTTTCATGAATTTTGCTTGTTTTCTATATTTTTCATTCAAAGTTTCAATCAGTTTCCCATGCTCATGTACTTTTTTCTCTATTTCTTCTTTAGCTGCATTCAACAACTCCTTTACTGAAGTTGTTATTTCTATCTTTACATGGGCGAGTACTTCTAATTTGATTTCCTCTATAGCCTGATGGAGTTGTTTTTTTATTTTACTCGCTATCTTTTCAGAGATTCCTGGTGTGTTACTTTTGGGTCCTCTATTTCAATGTCTGCTATACTTGCTTCTGGTGAACTATATGTTTGAGACTGCATCTTACTTTTTCGTTTTGTCATTTTCACTCTGTCTGGTGTTTTCTATGTGTAGGAGCGGTCACACACACTTTTCAGACTCACCAAAGTCTTACAGTTAGTTGGATGGGGTTTTACTATTGGCCCTGTTTATCTACTGTACACCTCTATTTTAGGGGCACACTCACCACATTGATACAGTTAATCCACTGTAGTCCAAGGTTTTTCACACTAACTGGAGCCTGCTGAGGTCTTCTAATGTTCCAGATGGGAGAGCGGGCCCAGCAGAAGCAGTTCAGGGCAGTTTTCAGTCTCGGGCAGGCTTCTGAGATGTTCCAGGTGGCAGGGTGCACCCACAGGGGAGGTTCCAGGCAGCCTACACCTGAGGAGGGCTTTCTTGATGTCCCAGGTGGCAGGGTGGGCCCTTGGGGGAGGTTCCAGGCAGCCTACGCCTGACATGTGCTTCCTTGATGTTCCTGGTGGCAGGGTGGGCCCACGGTAGAGGTTCCAGGCCTTATTTCTTTTTCTAATTCAGACATACATTTTTACTTATTTATTTAATTACTTTTTATTAGTACATGTTTGCAATACATAATGATTACATTCACCATGGGGAGGAAACTTGTCAAAATTTGGTATTCAAAGCATTTGACATGAAGATTTTTGTTCTGGTACTTGTTGTTTGGTATTCACTGCACGAGCTAGAACTTGTTGGTGTCAATTGCCTCGTGACTTACTACTCTTTCCTGTCAAAACAATTCAGCACTTCTCATTTTTAGAACTAGTCATACCTCTTAGAATCAACTAACAAGTAACAAGGTACTACTACATACTTAAAAGGCTGAACTTTCCAAAGAAACAAGTAGTTTAGGGGAGAGAGTATGATAATAGAGCATGTTTTGTCAACTTTTGAAATCTCTTCTGACCCTGAGGCTCTCTGTCCTTCCTCTCAAAAGCCATCATTTTGGTTTGGATGCCCAACATGATTTTAGGAGCTCATTTCATGTGACACAGCAGGTAACTTGGGCTAAGCGAAGAAATTTACATCACACACACACACACATTTTTCAAGAAGAAGACAGAGATAGTGATGAGGAAGCAGAAACTGGTGACATTATTAACTTATGAATCAAGACTTAACTGACTTAACTGAAACAAGATTTACTGTAGCTTATAGCTGTTAGTGCAAAAATTAATAAAATTTCTTGATTGAACAAGTTTTAGTTGGGCTTTTTGATATTTGCTAATAAAAATAGCTTAATTGAGGGTAATAGTAGGAGATATAAATCTTGTCACTGCCCTCAAAGAAACTCTGAGATAGTTTGGAAGCTGAAACATTTGACAGGTTAGGGAAAACAATACAGAAGAGGAATATACAGATATCAGATATGATCACAGAAGATAAAATACCACACGGATATCACCAAAACTATGACAAACCGTAGGAAAGATGGAAAACCATTCTGTAAGTGACTCAATGACAGGCCCTGTGACCCGTCTCTCTCCTGCCATATCTGCCAGTGTGGTGAGGTCTCCCAGCTGCGTGGGTAAGAATATGACTTCTGAAATTAGACTACGCAGACTAGAATCTTAGTTTGGTCACTTACTAGATATGTGTGCATCGGCTAGTAATCTTTCTGCACATTGATTTTATGATCAGTGAAATAGGTATAAAACCTGCAATTACCTCTTAGTTTGTGGTGAAAATTGAATGAGTTCATACAACTGTATCTGGCACATAATCGAAGTGCAATTAGTGTTCTCCATTACCTTCATTGGAAAACAATTTTACCATAACTACGATACGGCAAACACTGGAGTGTAATAACAGTAGGTAAATCATCATCTGCCCTTAAGGAAGTTACAACTTCTAGTCAGGGATGCAATTTCCACTGAAGGAAAAGGTAAAGGAAGTGTGCAATAAATACGCACAGAAAGGATGAATTATTAAAACCCTACCTTTGAGGGACAAAAAAATAACTGAGCACTCCTAAGCAAAAGAGGATTTGAAAAATAAAGATGTAGAGCTATGTCAGAACAGAGGAAGTGTCAGGAATTGGAAAGCCCCCAGGAGCCTAGAAGTGTCTTTGCTCTGCTGGTTGGCTGCATTCTCTTTCTCCTTTATGTAGACTAGCCCTCTGCTTCTTTGTCCCGACTCAGGACTGTGACCACCCCATAGAAACTCTGAGTGTTTGTGTTTCTGGCCTTACCAAGAGACCAAGATGGCTGTCTATGTCTAAGTCCTTCTGGAAAGTTCTTGAAAGAAGAGAACCTAATTGTGTGAGAGGTTCAATGCTGGTCCAGTTTGTTGGGTTGTAGTAGGAACATGGCTCCTTGAGGCAGCCAGGGACTATAAATTGTAAAGAACTGGACAAGTAGGGCTTAGTTCTCCAGGAAGAAAATGTGGCTCATGGGCTGCTTAGGTAGCCTCAAGGGGTAATCTGACCTTAGATTCCAAGGCAAGGAACTTGCTAGAGAACATCATAGCGTGCTGAGATTTTGAAGACTAATGAAAATAACAAGCAGAGGGGATGGGAAAAGTCATCCTGTGACAGGGAGAAGCACAAGTACAGAACTGTGGTGTCTCTGGAGAGTGGCATCAGGGAGGCCAGTAACAGGACAGGATCCTGGAAAAATGAACAAGGTAGATGCAAGGGTCTTGTAAGGTTTATTGTGTTTGGTTGCTTTGAGTTCTGTGGGAAAATATTAAAGATGTTCTAAGAGAAGTGAGGGGTGTGATCAGGTGTTTATGTTGGAATAATCATTCACATTATTCTAACAATGAATCAGAGAATGTTTGGGGGTTTCACCGGAATGGAGGCTCTTGAGATAATTTAAGTGGAGCGATGGTAGCTTGAAACAAGGTAGTAATAGCAAGAAGTGGGGCAAGTTGTGTTGATCTTAGGACCCTAACAGGAACACAGCCTGATCTGTATTAAGATGTTTGTTGACAGAGGCCAATGCAAAAGTCAGGTAAACTGGTATTTGACTCAGTGTCTCCATTTCTTGTTGCCTTGGTAATCAATGGAGTAGGGATACAGGAAGGATGCTGAATCCTGGCTGCAAGTCAGCACCACCAAAAGATATATGGAAGGCATTTCCACCCAGTGCCACAAGAAGCTGTTGGCTTCCCTTGATATGCTAGGGAACTTTAGCTTTGTAACTTGGAAGGAGAGAACAGTTGTGTTTGAGGGCCTGATTAGGTCAAGAGGAGGAGGAGGAGGAAGCGAAGGAGGAGGAAGAGGAGAAGTGATGGACAATATAGATGCTAGAGGTCTTTTTCTTAGTTGGCCTCTCTGATTAGTGGAAACCTAAAGACTTATTTTTCAATGAGTCTCTGTGAGACTTGGGAGGGGTCCAGGGGCCAACTGACAGCTGCTCACAGGAAAAGGTCTGAGACCCAAGCAAGAGGGCAGCGCACAGAGGCTTTAAGGGCCTACGTGGGATTCTCTTTTAGAAATACCTGGGGAGCTGGGTGTGATGGTGCACACCTGCAATCCCAGCACTGGGAGGGTGAGGCAGGAGGATCACTGAGAGCTTGAGGTCAGCCTGGGGTGCATGGTAAGTTCAAGGCCAGTCTGAACTACATAGAGAGATCTTACTGAAAGAGAGAGATAGCAAGAGACAGAGACAGGCAGACAGATAGACAGAGAGACAGACACAAAGAAGGAAAAGAAAGAAAGAGAGAAAAGGAAGAGAGAGAAAGAGAGAGAAAGAGAACTACTTGAGGAGACTTAAGGGAAAGACTGAGTTTTCTGTTCATATCACAGTGATATATGATCACCCATGTTAATAGCGGCACGACTTGTGATAGCTAAATCCTGGAAACAACCAAGATGCCCAGCTACTGCAGAGTGGATGAAAAAGATGTGGCATTTTTATACAATGGAATATTACTCAGCTATAAAAAAGGATGATCTTGAGGCCTTCATAGGTAAATGGAGACAACCTAAGACTATCCTCATTAGTGAAATAAATAAGAATCATACTTATAAATATCATATTGTGTCTCTAGTGTAAAAAGTAAATAAGAACTACAAGTGTAATAAAACCAAAATGTGTAATTGCTATTGTAAAAAAGAGAGGAAAAGAAAGTGCTCTAAGGGATATATGTTTGAGTGTGTAAAATAGATGACCATATTGCTGAATCTTTGTGGGATCTTTGAGCAAAACTGTTTGTAGTCTGACTGTTTGAATAACTATAATGTATCCTTTAACTTTGTAACTTAAACAACTACATCTAAGATGACACTATGTAATTTATAAACTAGTGATTTCTTGGTGGGTTTTTTTCTCATTTTCCTTTTTCTTTCTTTCCTTTAGAATTCTGTATTGTTACTACCCTTTTTTCTGTTTTGCTTTTTTTTCTTCTCTTTAAATAAAATTTTAAAAATGTATAATTGCTATTGTAAAAAAGAGGAAATAGGAAGCGCTATAAAAGATATAGCTGCATGTATGTTTAGGTGTGTAGGATCGATAACCATATTTCTAGGTTCTTGCTGGATTGTTGAACAGATCTGTTTGCACTCTCACTGCTTGAGTGTCCACTTTGTGTGCTTTAATTTTGTAACTTGAAAAACTATTTCTAAAAGAACAATATGTAATTTATCAACTAGTGATTTCTTATTGTTTATCTTCTTTTCTTGAAATTCTGTAATATTTCTATCCTTTTTTTGTTTTTTTTTTCTCTTTAAATAAAAAAAATACAAAAAGACTGAGTTTTCTTTTTCAGTGTGTACATTTGTGCACCTGTATGTGGCAAAGCAAAGGATGGGGTAGACACCCATGCCCTTGTAATTTGGGCAGCTAAAAAGAATTCTCATGTTTTAGTTAATGGCTGGAGGCCTTTAAACTGTCTTTGAACCAGACAGTCTGGTGTCAAGGAAACAGAATATAATGGTTAAACGTTTGAGTCAAGCATTTATTATTCTGTGCCTATGTCTCCTGGGTGAAGCTATTTTGGTTCACTCTCTCTGTCCGCAAGACAAACAGCCAGGCCAACATGACCTTGACTCCAGTGTGGATCCTCCAAATGCCTGGGGCAGCACAGCTGGGCTGGAGTCCGCTGAAGCTCCCCCAGCTTTCAGAGGTGCTTTCTACCACTCAGACACCAGAGAAGGTTTTTGTTTTCTAAATCTGATGGTGTGATCCTTAGCTTTCCTTTGTCTTTGGTACTTTGAATTCCTCTTTTACCACAGGAAGAATACTTGTCAGCTTTGCATTCTGTTTGTTTTCCCAGTGCTGGGAATCAGCTGAGGGCCTCATTTATGGTAGGCAGACTGTAAACCACTAAGCCTCATCCCCAACCCTGTGATTTTTTTCCCTTATGCTGCACAAATTAATACTTTAAAAAAAAATATTTAGGGAAAGATTTTGTAAAGGACTTAATTTAATTATGAGAAGTTCTAAAAACAGTTTATAAAGGACTAATAAGGAAATGTTTCACCCAAAACTTTCATTTACATTTCAAAACACTCATCCATGCTTTCATGTAGTTGATAAGTTTACTTCCTATGGCAAATGTGCTGTGCATAAACCTCAACTATCTGAAATAAACATTTCTTTTATTATTATTATTGTTGTTTGGTACCAAGAATCGAACACAGGACCTCATGCTTGCCAGGTGGGTGCTATGCTACTGAGCTATATCCTGGGCTCCTAAATGTTTCTCTTGGAAAATCAACTGCGTTGTGCTCTGAGTACTTCATGTTTGATTAATCCTGAGAAAAATTACTTTGATGAAAAGATTCAAGTCTGAATATCTTACTATCTGAAAAAAAAGAGTTACTTTGTTTTCTGGGATTGCTGGTATAGTCTCTCACTATGAGAATAACATAATTTTCTGATAAATGGAAATGTTTTTTTTCAAGGCCCCTTAGCTCCCCTGGTCCAGCTCCCTTGGACTCTTCAAGTTCAACAAACCTCAAGATTTCCACTTGCCCATGCCTGTCTCTTCATGCCGGAGAATTTAGATGAGCACGGAGGAAAAATGACATACGTGGCAGGAAGTACTGGAGAATGAATGCTACACAGGAGAATCCTCAAAAAATGGCATATAGGAATTTCTGTATAAGTATTCCAGCTCCACTTTCTTTGGGTGGCATAATCCAGGTGTGTGTGTTTTATGCTGTTTCTTGCAGTTTCCCTGTGGGATTGGACTCACAGCCATCCATGACGGAAGCAGGCTTGATGGCTCACCCATGTTTGCTGCCTTCCATCCCTGTGTCCCTGTCCTATTTCCCTTCTAGAAGCCCTTGTCCCTCCAAAATAAGCTCTTGTACCACAGTCCTCGTCCTAGGGTCTGCCTCTGGAAAACCCAAACTAAGCTGGCCCGTGTGTTGAAAATGAGATCATTCTATTATTTCAAATTCTTAAATGCTGGCAGAGTGCTGATCCATAGTTCAAACTGTTAAAAAGATAATTCTCATATAAATATATATCCCGTGTCAAGGTATTATTTAATTCATTTATGAAGAACTGGCAGAATAACAAAGCTGATTTCAATGTCAGTGGGAAGAAGGAATGTTGAAAAAAAATTGCTAAGTTAGGGATAAAACTGATTAATGACTTAGAAGGCGATAGTATCATTGCTGGAGTTTGCAGTCCTGGGCATTACAATCCTCTCAATCGCTTAGATCCCCAGACTTTTTTATTTTACTTTTTAAAATTCAGGACAGGGTCTTACTAAATTGCTAAATTTCCCAATTTGGGCTTCAGTTTGTGAGCTTCCGGCTTCCACCTCCTGGAACAAGCCACTCTAATTTGGATAATGTTCCCAAAAGGTTCATCTATTAAAAACTTGGTCCTTAGCTAGTGGCACTATTGAGAAGTGGTAGAACCTTTAAAAAAACGGGTCTAGTGGGAAGTTTTTATGGCATTGGGGGTGTGCCCTTAAAGGGGATCATGGGGTGCCAGTGCCTTGTCTTTCTGTTTTCCTCTTCTTAGCCATGAGGTGCACGGTTTTGCCTGGCTGTGTGCCCCTACTGTGATGTACTACCCTGCTACAGGTCCAAAAGCAATGAAGGCAACTGACATCTCCAAACTGTGAGCCAAAATAAGCCTTTTCATCATAAAATTTGATTTTTTCAGTTTTTTTTTTGTATATGTGCCGCCAAAGCAAGCACTCTCAGGTAATTTTTATAATAATTGAAAGCTAACACTCTTTGATTTATATTATCATAGAAGAACAAATATAACTCACCAGTGTTCTATAAACATAAACTTAAATTTTATACAGTTAAAAAAGAGGTCTTTGATCAATTAGTAATAATAAGTCAACAATTATTAGAGATTACTCACATGAGAACATCAATCAAATGGGCCCTAGCATCATCAAAATTTACCCAATTTTTTTTTATTTATCTCCAAGTTTGGGATCATTTTTCTGAAAAGCAGAAGAATTTTGTGTGATTTATAAGTAACTTATGAGCAGACAACTGTAACATTCTTAGTTGTAGCTTCTAAAGTTGTGAAAAGTATATGTGTTTGCATGTGTTTTGAACTAACTTTACTTGTTTGGAAATAAGTATATTTTGAAGATACTTAACAAAAAAAGTTGCCACACAGAATGTCCCCTAACATGAGAGGGGTTTTGCTTTTACTATTTCAATCTTTATTAAGTGGGACTAGTATTTTGGTAAAATTACCGTAAAATTTTAGATCTGGAAGCTGGTTACAGATACGTTTTGTTAAGATTTTCCTCACTGGCAATGAATTAGGGAAAATGAGTTATTGTGCATTCATTAGGATTTTAAAAAATTGTTAATTACTGATGTTTCAAACTGTCATAGACAGCTAACTTAGGTAGAAATATTCTAGGCGGTCAGACTGGGCTACATTGCAAGTGTGGGGGAGACCGACACCTCCACTGAGGACCAGATCTCAAGGCAAAATATGAAACAAATGCACTCACATATTTTCCCTAAGAATAAACAACAGTGATTGATATTCTGAATAGGTATCCATCACCTTGGGAAAGCCAGGAAGAGCCACTGACCCACCCCCTCCAGGAAAAGCCCTTGTTCTATTTCATGCCTGCTTGCTACTCTGTAACCTGCTTCCTGATTTGATTCTCACTGAATCTGTATTACCTGAGTAATTATGCTCGTAATCTTATTGGTTGACCATAACTATGTCCTACCTCATGCTCACCTGTGATTTCTCATTTTTCCCCACCTTAGACCTGCTCCACCTCATGGATTTGCTCTATAAAAATCCCTAGAAAAGTCAGGGTGGTAAAAGATGAAAAAAAATCAATTTCTTCCTTCCTCTTGGACTTTGTTAGAGAGCTGGAGGGACTATCTCATTATTAGCTAATAAGACCTATCTGCCAGTGCCATGTCTTGTTAAGCACTCAATTTGAGAATTGGGGAATGGTAAGTGAGGGACAGCCCCGCCTTCCCTGCTCTCTGACACAGGCAATTTAGGATGAAACATCTTTGCATGTTATCAGGAATTAAATGGAGGAAGTTTAAAAGAGTTTTCAAAGCCCCAGTTCAAACAGGCCCTTCTTTTCCCTGATGGCTCTGAGAGCCAGTAACCCCTGAAAGCTAGCAGGAGACAGGAACATTGGCTCTTTGTAAATTGAATGACCCGATTTTTATCTCTAGCTGGATTCCAGGAGGAAGCATGATGTCATTTCAACCACTGGCCAGAAAACTTCTTGCTTAATGAGCACTTTGAGCTTCCTGGCAGTCAAGAAGGTCTTTGTTTACTGTGCTTAGCAGCAGGGGTCAAAGGGCCTTCTTTTCTGGGTCTTTGGAACAAAGAGACAAGATCTCCAACCGGCCCTTGTCTGTGTAAGTCTGACAAGAGCAGACAGACAAATACAGCTGACTCCCCAAATAACGGTTAGGAAGCCCAACAGGTCAGGAGGCCAGGAGAGAGGAGCTGAAATGCCATCAAAGATGGGTCTTCTGCTTCTTCATTATGGTATGGGAGTCATCTCTGTTTGACCCCATGCGGGGCTGAATTTCAGTCCAGCATCCTGTGGCACACATGTGACAGTCTCTACAGCTCTCTCCAGCTCCTGCCCCCAGCCCTGATCTCCCTCAGCTGTCAGAGCAGATGCTTTGGAGGCCTCCACCCACCTGCAGCTGTTGGGAGCTGCACTGAGGGTAGAAACCTCTCTCTAGAACTCTGGTTCCCACAGCTGAGGGGGAAACCAAGACTATAAGAGAAAAACTGCTGTGGGCTGTGGTCTACTTGTGGTGCATAGTAAAGTAGGTATTAGGCAAAAGAGACCTAGTACTGAGAGAAACAAAGTGAAGCCCTTTCTTTAAATAGTATTAGTTTTTCTTTGCAGGAAGCAGCTTTGTTGCCAAGTGTGACGGCAGCTGCATGTAATCCTAGTACGTATTTAGGAGGCTGAGGCAGAAGGATCTCAAGTTTGGGGCAAGCCTGGCCAGACTATCTCAAAATAAGAATAGGTAGGGATGGCTCAGTGGTTAAGAGTACTTACCTACCTTGAGCAAGGATTGGTTCAATCCTTAGTAACACACACACACACACACACACACACGCACACAGACACAAAGAAAGAGAGAGAGAGAGAGAGA